>JAFBJU010000282.1:0-32191 GCA_016785305.1 Colistium nudipinnis | reverse complement strand
GGAGATGGGGAGAGAGAGAGAGAGAGAGAGAGAGAGAGAGAGAAAGAAATGGGGCGGAGTGAAAGGAGGGAGGGATCAGGGGGAAGAGGGGGGGGGGGGGGGGGGGGGGGGGGGGGGGGGGGGGGGGGGGGGGGGGGGGGGGGGGGGGGGGGGGGGTTCACATGACTCACTGGGTACTTGAGGGCTAAAAATAAATGTTGGCCATTCTCGCACTCTGGGTGTCTCTATCTCTCTCTCTATCTGGCTATGTCTCTGGAACACGTAGAGACACACACACAGTATTGGAAATAAGCACATTTTTTTCAAACACACCGCTCGGCCGTCTTTCCGACCAGACTGCGGATGAACATATGGAGTCAAACCTGAGACTGCAACGGGGGTGTTTTTTTTTCGTGATGCCACGGTGCCCGTTTGTGTAATGAATAAATATAGGTATAAAAGGCCGACAGCATGAAACACGGGGTCAATAGCGAATCCGTCCAGGAACAGAGCAGACATCGCATCTGACCTCGTTTTTGGAAATCAAGGTCTTCTTTCTAGATCATCCCCTCCTCTCAGTGGATCCGTCCTCCTCAGAGGCTCGTTCGCACACGGCGACTGATGAATCTATACGGGAGCTATTATTTAATCGCGCGTGAACTGCCATTTTTTAAAAATGTATTTATTTATATATATATATATTTTTTAAGGCCGACTCTCACTGGCTCTGGATACACATACAGACAGAGCAGCAGGAGGGGCGGGATGTTTTTATTGAATTGTGCGCATAACAATGCAATTAATCGCGATTAATCTGAGGAAATAATGCGATTTATCGCGAATAAAAAAAAATGTAATTGTTGCCCAGCACTATTATATATATATACACACAGCTTCTATTAGTAGTCTTTAACGTTAATCTGTTTCAGATGTTGACATTTCTGTTGAAAGCTTCCGCTCTTAACGTAAGATATTGCTCTCAGCCCTCAAAACTTTGTGAGGAATCGAAGCCATAATCAAAATTGCAGCTCTTGTGTTTTTTTTCTTCTTTTTTTTTAATGTCGGGGTTTCAATATATATATATATATATATATATAAAAAAAAAAGAAACTCCAGTACGACCGACACGGCTAATGGACTCCTCAGAAAAAAGAGAGGGCAATCTTAATTACAGAGCAGTGCATCTGCCTCTTTCTCACTCATTCTGTCTTTCAACCTGCCTATTATATCTCCTTTTCAACCTGTGTGTTTTTTTGTTTTTTTTTACCCGCAATCTTTTGGATTCACCCATTTTCCCCTCAAAAGCTTTTTTCCCTCTTTGTTCTCCCCCTCATCCTTCCCCTTCAGGTCTGACCTCCTGACAGTAAAAAAAAAATCAGTCTCTGCTATCAATCAATCAGATCACGCGGTGTGTTGAAAGCCATACGGACAATTGTGTTGGCATGCGTGCCGTTTTATCTTTCCCAGCAGCACCATATCAATAAAATGAGCCCTCTTCACATTAGACACGATAATGTGGTCTCGCGTTTGTGTTTCACTTAACGTCGAGCAGGCGGACACGGATAGATGCATCGAATAGTGCAGCCACAGGTTCCGCGAGAACCTTTCCCGTCCCTGTAACATCGACTGGGGAAAAAATAAAATAAAATCGCATTCGTTTGTCTTTTGGTAGTGCTGCACGAGGGTTCTGCCTTCCACCCGTCCCAATTTTGCCCGCGATGCTCCGAATGTCTTCCAGACCAAAATCCGAGCGTGGATAGGTTGCTTTTTTTCTCCTTCTGACCAACCTAGCTGCGGTACAGGCGGGGAACGCATCGTTGCTGCAACACCCCTGCCGTTTAAATGGCAGGGGTGACGTTCCGATGCGACCACCGCTAAAACCACCACACGCTGTACATTTTGCCTCGGTATCGTAGCCATCATCATCATCAAAAACAATCCCTCCGCGGTTGGGATTCATTGCTGCATTTGACGCGGTAGCTCTTCGTCTCAATATCCAGATGCCTGTCACGTTAGACCAGTGTGTGTTGCGTATTCGTCAAAGGCGTGTGGCTGCATTACACGGGATAAATAGAACGCTATACTCAGATGAAGACCGGCATGAGCACGCGTTACGACTCCCAGCAATGCTCTGCTGGGAAATGTTTATCTCTCGCCGCCTTTTGTTTCTCCTCACAGGAGAAGGCACGGGGAGTTGGTCCCATCATTCTTTGTGGGGTTGGGAACCAGCGGAGGGTGACGGTGTCTCGGCATCCTGGACGGATTCATTAGATCCCCAGGTTCTGCGCGGGGGGTGGGCGCGGGGGGGGGGGGGGGGGGGACCACGGAGAAAGGGGGGGGGGGGGGGGGGCAACGTAGGGAGAAGGACTACTTAGCCGCTGGCCACAGAGGATGTTACATTCAACCCACTGCATCTTTTTAATTAAAACTCTTAATTAAATCGAGGCAGAGTAATTCCAGCACCCTGTTGCGGTGTGTGTGTGTGTGTGTGTGTGGTGGGTGAGTGTGTGTGTTTATTAGGGTTAACACTTCAGCAGAGGTTTATTTCCACTATGGGTTAAATCACATTTTTTTTTTTTTTTTGAAAAGGCATTTATAGAAATAGGCACGCTGCAAGTTCCCTCGGGATGTTTTCCAAACTGTTCATTGTGTCTGATCAACAGTGAAAACCCCTCAAAGGTATTACGCTTTTGTTCCGTGGCATATCAACTGCACACACACACACACACACACACACACGTGTTGTAATGGCTGAATGTTGGCATTCAGTTTAACCGACTTTTCATCAAAACGGCAAACACGGGTGACACACTTTTGACACTGCATCTTTTTAATTAAAACTCTTAATTAAATCGAGGCAGAGTAATTCCAGCACCCTGTTGCGGTGTGTGTGTGTGTGTGTGTGTGGTGGGTGAGTGTGTGTGTTTATTAGGGTTAACACTTCAGCAGAGGTTTATTTCCACTATGGGTTAAATCACATTTTTTTTTTTTTTTTTGAAAAGGCATTTATAGAAATAGGCACGCCGCAAGTTCCCTCGGGATGTTTTCCAAACTGTTCATTGTGTCTGATCATCAGTGAAAACCCCTCAAAGGTATTACGCTTTTGTTCCGTGGCATATCAACTGCACACACACACACACACGTGTTGTAATGGCTGAATGTTGGCATTCAGTTTAACCGACTTTTCATCAAAACGGCAAACACGGGTGACACACTTTTGAGCAGCGTTACAGATTTTGCATACAGCGGGGACACGGAGGAAAATTCACACGCATCGACATATTAAGCCAACAATAACAATTTATGCACACACACACGCACACGCACACACACACACACACACACCCCGAGAGAGAGAGAGAGATGGAGCACTAGACTCTGCTGCAGTGCGGTTGCAGACGTGACACATCAGAAACTCAAAGAGAGACGATACAGAGAGAAAGTGAGGGAAACAGAGTTGGGGGGGGGGGCTCGTTGAGGTGGGCTTGAAACAACGTTGGACCACCTGTTAGTAGCTTTTCAACACCTGTCTCAACACAAAGGTCCTAATTAAGGGAAAATGGCTTCCTGGCTCCGTAGTGCACGCCGACCAACAAATCCACTATTTATTTAGGTTCACGATTCAAGTGTATTGCGTTTCGGGCGCGCCGTAAACAGGTGCTGGGCCCTGCGAATGAAACCCGAACTTGGCCGGTCTTCCGTTGAGGTCGACTTTACGACTCAGAGCCTTCGGCCCCAGTGGGAGCCGTGCCGGGGGGTTTAAGTCGTACAGATGAAAAAGATGGTTTGCAGCAGAGAAGGCCAGAAAAGAAGCCCGAGTAACAAAGAGCAAACCAGAAACATTGAAACAAAAATGTGTTGAGTGTTAATTAATCTGCCTCCACTGGGGACAATAACCCTTTTGGGCATTTATTTTTGTCCCATTGTATTTCTGAATTGCATACACGATTCCTTCCTTTCCGCGATAAACCAGACAGTTTGCAGCTTTCTTTGGTAAATGGAAGTGTCAGAAGGAAATAATACCGTGTGTATCGTGTGTGAGTCACTCACCCCCCCCCCCCCCCCCCCGCCTTGGTTGATTAGACAATTGCAGCTGCTGCTCGAATAACTGACGACTCTAACAACAATATACACTCATATATGACACAATGGTCCACTGACTAACACACAGTCACTAAAAAAGGAGAAGTAGAGTGTCCTAAGTATGGCACAAAGTGTAAAATCCTAATCTGGGCAACACGGGGGCGGGGGGGGGGGTAGAATGCTGACACCAAGAAATAGTTTGTTTGAGACAAGATGGTTTATGACAGGTCAGAGGCAAGAGGCCAGAGAGCGAAGCAGCTGGCAGGGATACGGCGCACCAGTGTCCTCACACCGCTGTTAATTCCTCACTCAGGTCTGATGAAATTAGGGATTAACATGCCGACAATTCAGTAGTATTTATTGATTGCAGAGTGTGCAAGAGTGTGTTTGGATTGCCACGAGCAACAACAAAAAACCCAAGAAAACGACACGTCAGATGTTGGCGGGTACCGCACTGCATCTTTCCGCGTGCCTTAAAATAGCACTTCCCTGCAGTGGGTTTGTCAATATCGCAGGGAAACGAGGACCCGAGGCCGAAATACCAGTCTTTCATTCAAAACAAACCCTGCCGGGGTGCAGGTCCAGAAGGTCCAAACTCTAAAAACAGTGGACAAACTAAAAGCCAACAAACACTGGGGTCACAGAGAGCAAAGATGACACCGCGCGGCAGATCAACGCACGACAGGGATCGCAAACATTCACAGAAAAGGCAAACAACCAAAGTCGGACTTCTTACCCTGAGCAGGCAGGAGAACCACACCACACGAGCGTGAAGAAAAACACAGGTGAAACTAATGAGGGCGGGACAGCCAATCGAACAGGAGGGAACCGAGACACAGGCGCGCACACACACACGCACACACACACACGGAGAATAACTACAAGATAAGACGGGAAGTAGGACGAGATGAGATACAAAAGGGCAATTGAACGAATACAATTGCAAAAACTCAAAAACCGAATAAATCCAACGTCCAATCAGAGTGCTTTCGGTTCCAAACAATTACTGTCATCGAATAAACCGTAATAAAAATAGCAATGTAGGGACAAATCTGGTACCCATTTTAGACCGCAACAAAAAGCATGAAAACATTCATACATTCGCTGACACCTTGCCAAAATGTGTATTTATTTTTAACCATTGCGCTGACCTTTAAGGATGATGTGGGAGCACCTTGGTACTTGTACACTGTGTGTGCTCTGTGTATGTTAAGGATAAAGTGTTTCGTTGTTCCAGGGGAGATATGTTTTTTATCACACACACACACACATTTTTTTTTTTTTTTTTTTTAAGGTGTGCATGCTGCTTCGGGCTTGCTTACCTGTGCTCTCCTCTCCCTGTAGTTCCGTGGAGTTTGACAGTTGTGTGTGAACTCTCGATGTCGGCCATTTGCATGCAAGGCTGGTTCCACTGCAGAGGAGCGGAGAGGCCTGACACTCTGATTGGTGCAGGAGTTGCTAGACAACAGATGTCCAGCCGACTGAGAGGTGGACTACCTGTGGAGGAAAGAGAGAGAGAGAGAGAGAGAGAGAGAGAGAGAGAGAGAGGACGAGAGCGAATGAAAGAAAAAGTGGAGGTGGAAAATAATGGAGTGAGGCCGTCACATGACATTTAGAGAGTACAGTTACCATACAGGCAGCCTAACCTGACCAGCGGCTGTACCTACCTTTATAGGCGCGTTATATATATTTAGCGACTTAACTTCCTGTGTATTAACGTTATTGTGTTTTTGACAGTGTAGGTGTAAAACTGAAAAAAAACAAAAAAAAAAACAAACTAGTAGTATTTGGTGGCATTGCTCTCACCAATATAAATGAAGCTTGTAATTGAAGCGCAACGTGTTCGGTTTGTGATACAGATTTGCTGTGGGAAGTGACACTTTCTGAAAAAGTGCTTTTTCTTGTTTTACACTCTGTGAACGTTTCACCGTGGACCACAAAAGCTGCAATGTGACCGAGTGGCACCTTCAATTAACTGAAAACTAGGCCTCATTGCTCTAGGAGCTGCTCCAGAAGGGGATCTCTACCTAAGGATATATATTCAGAGAGAGAGAGAGAGAGAGAGAGAGAGAGCAGGAAAACTGGAAGATTGGCTTTTTTAATTTGAAGGATTGCGTTAAGATGGAGGGATGGGAAATACTTTTGATGAACACGGTCAGCTGTTCTAAAAAGATCGTCAAACTGACCGGCGCACCCCCAACTCTTTGTCCGTGGTGTGGGGAATGAACATGCCAAATCCTTTTTTTTTTTTTTTCTGCTTTTATCTAAACGTACTCGGGCAGGTTTCAAATAAACGTCTTCCTGGTGTATATTTAGCTCCAACTGTAGTGCGGCAGCCGCTCGTGCTGCATTTGTTTGCATTTCACCGTTGTGTTGGGTTGAAATCTGGCTTCTTCTCTCACTGCGACTGATAAACTCCACCTGTTGGTACAGTCCTTCACTCACAGCACACACACACACACACACACACACACACACACATACACACAGCGCGTTAGAGAGCAAGCCAAGTTCTATTCCTTTTAAAGTAAACCGGAGCTTCAAGCAATGTTTGTCTTTTTTTTGTCCCCCCCCCCCCCCATCCTCCTGGATGTACTAAAATAACCCAAACATTTAGATAGCCGAACATTCATTGGAAACAAGCTGCCCGGTGTGTGTGTGTTTTTTTTTTGTTGTTGGCCTCGCGTGTTAGTCGCTGACTGAGCCACAGTTTCCATAGCGCTAAGAGGAGCAGAGGAAGAAGGCAAGGATGAGAGTAAAAAATAGCCGCCCTATTTTATATAAAAAAAAAAAAAAAAGTAGAACCCGCTGCTCCTCTTTCCCTCTCCCTCACCTCCTCCCCTCGCGCGCCGTCTCCCTCTTGCTCTCCATATGTCCCGAGGAGAGGCCGAAATGGGTCGCCCGACGCCATACTGCACCACTCATTATAGCCGCTGCTGCTCCGACTGGCTTCCAAATTAAAGTCACTTGGAATTTCTTCCGACGGGAGAGTTAAACGCCAAGTCTTGTTCACGGAGTCAGATGGGATCAGTGCGCTCTCGCGGAGATGTGTGATGCTGCCGTGTGAGCAGTCGCCAGTCTCGCTATGGCCACCGTGCAGATGTACAGTGACCCCAACTATCTCCCCGAAGACACTGTTGTTTTCGCTTCATGAAATTTGGTCAATTACAATTAGAAATTGGGCTGATGTATTAAATGCACTGCATGGGACATGAAGTAGATTTATATATATATATATTATTTATATATATATTATATATATATTATTTATACATACATACATACATACATACATACATACATACATACATACATACATACATACATACATACATACATACATACATATGTATGTCACATCCTTCATTTTGGGATATTGATTTCATGCATATTGCCCAGGCCAAGTTTAATAATAATAATAATAATAATAATAATAATGATAATAATCATCATCATCATCATCATCATCATCATCATCATCATCATCATCATTTCCAAATAAGTGAACAATTGTGGTAAAACCTTTGAGTATATATTAAAAAAATATGTACATTTCATGCTCACTGTGACAAAGGGAAACCCATTGCAGGAGCTCACACTGAGCCCGACAGCGGACGTCGTCATGAGCTCCGCTGTGTTTGCTGTCCGGTGTTGTCTGCCTGTTTGTGGCACATATCAGGTCAAATGAGTTCTGTCAAGCATTTCAGTTCTGATCAGGTAAAGACTGGGCCGACACCAAGCCGACACACACAAGCATGCGCTGACGCCGACGAAACAATGCCCGGCAAACAGCGCACCGTGTCCTCCGCTGAGTCGAGACTCACACAATTTCATGTTAGATGATTCTGAGAGCCAATCACAGCAGGGGTTGACGAAGGATATCAAAATAAACTGTTTTTTTTCCGTCTTTTTCAAGATCATCAAAAGCTGGAAAGGGAGGCGAGGATTTGCCGTCTACTGAAGCACCCCAACATCGGTGAGTCCTCTGTCCCAAAATAGGCAATCTGACAGAAATGAAAATGATACTTTTCGTTCAGATCTCTGGTGATCCATTCATCTTCTAGATACAGTTGCTAGAAAGCAGCTGCGTGTGTGTGTGCGTGTGTGCGTGTGTGTTCGTGTGTGCGAGCGCGTGTGTTGGGTATCTAATGAAGATGTATCTAGGTGCTCTCCCAGCTGTGTCATCATAAAGACATTACACACTTTCTCTAACCTGCTGATTCTTTACTTTCCGTCTTGCTCGTCCTCATCCCCCTGATCTGTTCACACTCAGCCGCTTGTGTCGTTTGTCCACTTCGCCGCCCTTAATTCTGTAGCCTGACACAGGCTTGAAGCGCTCGAATGCGATTCCATTCTTTTCCTGTGGAATCGATAACCGCTCTGACTACGTTTTTTGCACGTACGAAGAAAACTGCTTTGGGCCGTGAGACCAAACTACATGGCGTTTGGCCCAATGCTGCGGGCTTTCGGGTTATAATTGCTCTCGCAGTGACGGCACAAATACTACCCTCTGATCGACAAAGCGGTTTTATCACAGCTGCAAGGACGAACGACCGGATTGGCGATTGTCAAAGTTTATTTCCTCATATGAAATATAAGGCCATTTTAATGGATTTAAATATCAAGCAAAGTCAGAGTTTAAAAGTCACCCTGGACACCCTTGATCACTGAAAGATCTTAATCACCGCAAGGAAGCGTTACATCAAATGGAGGTAGAATACACAGCGGCTAACTTGCAGCTTGATTTAGTCTTCTATAACTCGTTGCACAGGATGGATTCAGTATTGACTCCTTTATTTGTCTCTTTTCCTCCCCCCCCCCCCTGTACCCCCCCCCCCCCCCCCTTTCTTTTGGCTTTGTTATTTCTCCTCTACAGTACGACTCCACGACAGCATATCAGAAGAGGGTTTCCACTACTTGGTGTTTGATCTGTGAGTACGAGATTCACTCGCGCGCTCTCAGTCCATCGTCAGGTCACCATTCCGATTTCCCCCGGGTTCCCGTTAACGTTGACATTTCCCGTGAATTTCCAAGGCGAGGCGTGTTGACTTAAGTCCCATTTCCTTCACCGAAGCTTCTCCACCACTGAGCCCGAGAAGAAATTCCTTCCCGGGGTAACATCGAGTCAGTGATGCCCTCGTGACGCGTCACAAAATAACACTTTCACGCGCCAAGAGATACGTGGAGAGGAAGAGGAAACATAAAAGCGCTCATACACATAAGGGCACAAAAAGATGGTAGAACGTTTGTAACCTCGGCGTGAGTTGTTTCGTCGACTCCTTTCAAATGGGAAGGATTTGCATCTCAGTGTCTCTTCCACAAAGACAGGCGCGGACACTAATATTGTCTCTCCACAGCGTGACAGGAGGAGAACTGTTCGAGGACATCGTAGCCAGGGAGTACTACAGCGAGGCCGATGCCAGGTAACGCACACACGCACACGCGCACGCGCGCACACTCGCACACACTCTGCCGAGCGGCAGTTATGCAACTGAGTCCCTCAGAGAGATGAACTTTGTGCACCGATATAGTCCGCGCGCGCGCGAGCGCGTTGTGTATATTTATATGTTTTCACATATGGTGGTATCGGAGGTGTGAGGCAGCTGCCTCGTCTCTGAGGCCGCTCGCGGAGTTATTTATAGAGGTGATTAACGACCTATAGCCGGCTGCATTAATCATACGCGGCCGACGCCACAAGCGCGCGAAAGCCACAAAAAGTCCCCGCAGATTCTCGTCACAGGCCCCGGTAGGGCTCTGCTCTGTCTGTGCGTCCAAACCCCTCGCGGGAAATGACCTGCCGCCATGTGACGACACCGCCAGTCTACTGACCGGAGCGTGCCATACGTTGCTCCGGGAGCGGTTCCTCTTTCTCGCTTCCCTTCCATTAACGCCGCTTCTCTTTCTCCTCGTCCCTTTTTCCTCATCGCTTCGCCTGTCTCTCTCCGTTTTGTTCACCATCGCCATCCATCGCTCGCGCACCCCTCAGCCACTGCATACAGCAGATCCTGGAGAGTGTCCATCACTGCCACGTGAACGGCATCGTCCACAGGGATCTGAAGGTTCGTATCGGCGCGGCCGCCGGCGCGGCTCTGTTTAGTCCTGACTGTGCAGCACATGACAGCACGTCCAACCCCTCGCGCTCCTCTTCCTACGTGTCTTTTTGCTCCCCCCCCCCTTGCTTCTTTTGTCATTTGTTTTGATGAAACGAAACATGGCACCGTTAGCTCGGGAATTTTTGGGGGTGATTCGATGATCCAGGTTTCCTTGGCTGGTTAACGATTGGGGGTTAGTTATTCAGTGAGTTGACGTCCTCCTTTGCTTTGAAATTTGCTGCAATGCTGGTTTTGCCGGATTAGAATTCAAACCAAGCTCCCAACAAAGTCCCGCACCTAAGCCCTGGTCCAGAGTCAGATCGGGCCTCAAATGAAATCCTTGTGGGGAAAGGGAATATAGCTGTGGTTTTTTTTTTTTCGGTCCCGCCAATGTCAAGAATAATCATGTTTGAATACTTGGAATTCTGCAGACAGCATTCCCGCATAGCATCTCACGTCTGCGAGTGCCGGTACTCTGCCTTTAACGCGACGGGTGACAGAAATCGGAGCGATCGGGACCTCAGGAAACGACCGCTATTTGCACGACGACGTAAAAAAAAAAGAAAAGAAACATGTTGCCGTGCAAAAGATTTTTCCAAGGTCACGGATATTCTATAGCGGACGCCGGTGTGTCCTCACAACTCCTTCGAGAGTTCATTAATGTGGACGAATGAGGAAAAAAAGGAAGAGCTCTCTCTCTTCTCGTCTGTAGCCATGGATGGTGAACGCGAAATTGTGCGCGAAGGAGACGCTCTCTGATGAAGTGATTTAACATTTTCCGATGCTTCCTAATCGGAGAGGATTTATTCATGGTTATGTTAATGGTTATGCAAATGCGTCCATTTGTCAGATAGCGTCTCTGTGTCCCGTTGAGTCGCGTGTCTGCCACAAACTGACGGCTCACGGGCTGTCTGTGTTCAGAGGTTCTAAATGTTAGGAAATGCATTATTCATGAGAGCACACTGTCTGACTGACCTTAGGTTAGCAAAGACCTTTCTGCACCTGTGTGTGTGTGTGTGTGTGTGTGTGTCTCCTTGTGTGTGTGTGTTTGGAAGTGTGGGCTCCTGCGCTGGCTGGGGGCTTGCATAACTTTATGATTGTGCTAAACTGTGTTAATGTGCAGTGTGTGTTTGTGGTTCCTTTTTTTTTTGTTTTGCAATATGGTCTCACACCTCACTTCCCCCCCCCCCCCCCCCCCCCCCCCCCCCCCCCCCCCCCCCCCCTTGCAGCGTGCACTCTGTTCCCTCTCATGGATTCAAACAGTGGATTGGGAATGGAAAGCATCCTTTCTGCTGCCAATCCACTCTCTCAGAATCCACGAGACCGGTGCCGAGCCAGTCCACGGCTTCCGGCGTGTCCGTGAGTCGCGTAGAGATTTGGTCCCGTGCACATTTTCCTGTGTCTCTGTCCTCCGCGTGGCAGAAAGGGAGTCGCCTCGGACACGGATCTAAGAGCAGTTTAGCGTCGTTCGCCCCCTAATGGTTTTGGATTAGGCTTTGGTTTGGCTAAGCTGATTTTAGATCTGTGGCTGTGGGCGGCTTGCTCCCAGAGCGTGTGACCTCTCACCTCTAACCTGTTTGACTCCGCCCCCCCCAGCCTGAGAACCTTCTATTGGCCAGTAAGCTGAAGGGGGCGGCGGTCAAGTTGGCTGACTTTGGGCTGGCTATCGAGGTGCAGGGGGACCAGCAGGCATGGTTTGGTGAGTATTCAGCCGTCCATTTTTTTTCCCACCTGGATCAGTTGGTCAATCAGGCCAGCTACCAAATCAATCAATCAATCAATCAATCAATCCATCAACCTCGCACTCATTTAGTCAGCTCAGCCAATAAACCGCCCACTCCCGCCTTCCATTGCACATTTCCTCCCTCCTCCAGGTTTCGCCGGGACCCCGGGCTACTTGTCTCCGGAAGTCCTGAGGAAAGACCCGTATGGGAAAGCGGTGGACATGTGGGCCTGTGGTAAATAAGAAAACAAATTCTCTTCATGCAACGAATGAACTTGTGAAGCTAAAGACTCAATCTGAGACATTTTGTCTCACCTGGTCAGGCGTGCGAAGTGTGTGTCTGCGCCTACACTGCACCTTTTGTTGTTTAAAGCGTACTGTGCAATGTTCATCGAGTTAATCCGTTTTTTGGGTTTTTTTTTTTTCCAGTGAATAATAAATCACCGCCCTGCACTACATTACTGGCTTAACTTCACTTGTCACCATCTTGCAGGTGTCATTTTGTACATCCTGCTGGTGGGCTACCCTCCCTTCTGGGACGAGGATCAGCACCGCCTCTACCAACAAATTAAGGCCGGGGCCTACGATGTAAGTGAACTCTTGCTTTCTCAATGGGGCTATTTCTTAAAAAATTTACACGAGAGCAAATATATGGTTGGAATTTTAACAAAATATAGTTGCATACATCTTGATGTGAACAAGGTGGTTCCTTGGTTTTCCCCTGTGCCTCTGGTGGTTCACAATATTTATGATAATGATAATGTTAGTGTTGGGCAATTGCAAGTAGGAATTGGCGTCAATCCTCTTACATGTTTCCACACGTGAATTCCCAGAAGCTTTGGTTTTTTTACATTGTTGTTTTTTGTTTTTTTTTCGCCTTCGATAGTTTCCGTCACCAGAGTGGGACACTGTCACTCCCGAGGCCAAAGATCTGATCAACAAGATGTTAACCATCAACCCCAGTAAACGCATCACCGCCACGGAGGCCCTCAAACACCCCTGGATCTGCGTACGTGGCACATACACGCCAAGATTATCCGCCGTCCCCACATCTCTCCTCATCCTCATGTCCACTCTGGTATTCCCCCTGCAGCAACGGTCCACTGTCGCCTCCATGATGCACAGGCAGGAGACCGTGGAGTGCCTGAAGAAATTCAACGCCAGGAGGAAACTCAAGGTGAGACTTCTGGCGAATCTTTTTTGCTTAGCCGTTTCTGTTGGTGCACAGCCAAAGACTTCTCAGGTGAGCTTAGGAATAGTAAGTTGCTCTTTAAGAACCTTCAAATGGCTCATTTTCTGTGCTCCGCTTTCGTGCTGTCACCCTATTATCAATCATCCTGTATCTTCTTTCCTTCCCTCCTTCCTTCCCTCCTTCCTTCCTTCCTTCACTTCTCTTCTCTTCGATCGCCACAGGGAGCCATATTGACCACTTTGCTGGTCACAAGAAACTTCTCAGGTATGTTTCCCGCAGCCTAGGGTCCAAAACCTGGTTTGCCCAAACATAACATTTATTTAAAAAAACGCCGACGGTGGAAATGCTTCCTTGCCCGACCCTATATTGGTGGAAGTCCGGTCAGCTGGTCTATATAGGAAGAACCACGACACACACTACTAAGTAGGTGTGGATTCAGTCGTAATATATATATATACATAATAATATGTTAATATTACAATGGTAATTTGACGAGTCGTCATCACTCTACCCCTCTGTCCCTGTTTGGCTCTCTTTTATACTTTTTTTGGCATGTATTTCCTTGGACCAATCACTAATCTATCGAGCTCCTATTTTTCTGGTTTCTCTCTCCATTCTACACGTAAGGTCATTAGTGCATTTGTGTCTTGTTTTTATTCATTATTTTCTTCCTTTTTCAATTTTCTTTCCTTCTTTTGTTGGGATTGTGGTATCCATTTGAGGTAAGACTTTTTTCGGAAGACAGGGAAATATGCGGGAATGGGCGCAACCATAAAGTAGTAGTGTTTTTTTTTATGTTTTTTTGTTTTCCATTTCTTACTCCTCTTATAGCCAATCACATGTGCATGAAGATGAGATGTTGGGTATTCAAAAGGATAAAAAAAAAAAAAGATTTCCCCACACGCTTGCAAAAACACCAATATGGACGCAAAATGAAATTAGACAAAAGACGTAGCACGTATTTTGGAATGCAACTCGGTGTTTTGACTCTGCCAGAAATGTAATGTGAGAGGAGCGGTGAGATTGTAGTTGCGGGCGCTAGAAGGGTGAAGAGCTGTTGCACTGCATTGTGGATCTTTTCCCGGTTGTGCACCTGGCCTTGGAAAGAGAAGCGCCGTTGACTGATGTGCCTGCTGCATGGTAGCGTAGCCACGGGCTCAGGATCCCGTTTGTCCACTCTCCGGCTAAAGTGTTGCCCCTCTCTTTCCTTCTTGCAGCAGCCAAGAGTTTGCTCAACAAGAAACAAGACGGCGTTAAGGTGAGTGGCCTTTGCGCGGGGAATAAAAAACGAAACTGCTCTGTGACTTGCGTTGGTCTGTTGGAATGATCGATGTCAAAGGAGCCTTATGGATGATTATTATTCCTTTGCATCTTGCACCACTCCATCATTCATGGGACGTCCCTCCACGCGGCGGGCGCTAGTTATTTGCTCAGCCTAATCCCCCAGTTGCACAATGATTATGCGCGCGTTATTATATGTCTAGTGTCATCCCTTTTTATTGTCAATGCACTGTTGTACTTTGTCCTAATGTGTTTTTTGGTCCAATCTGAAATGAACACTTGATGCAGGGATCTATGTGTCCACAGGTGCGCAGGTGTCGAGTATTGCGTGAACGGTTTTTACGATTTGAACATGGTTGGGCCTCATTGTCTGAGTCAGCGTCCGTGTGATTGGGTCTGACTCCGGCCTACTGTACGTTGTTACGTCATGCTGCGTGATTCATTCCAGGGAGTTTAAAGCGGGTCAGACGAGCGAGGAAAGGGAGACTGAAAAACACAAAAATAGTCATGATAATAAAATATACCAAATATAGATATCAGACACCACAAAAAAAAAAATCAGAAACACTTGCATCTTGCGTGATTGGACCACAAGTGGACGGTGCAGATAGATTTTTGAAACAACCACCAAGACACGCTCTATCCTATCAAACCGCTTTCCAAGTGGTGCGGCCCCAACAATGATGTAACATTAGCCAGACATAGCTAGTAAAAAGATAATCCAGCATTTGACTGTAAAAAAAAATATTGTTATATGGACCCTTCAACCCAAACATGTCATTGCAAGAGACTGTGCCATTTAATTGCTGTGCCCATGACAATCAAATCTTGAATCTTGAATTATTACTCGAATAAGTCTAAGTAACGCTGTAACAGTGAGCTGGGACGATCTCTGTGGACTGGACCGTGGCTAGAATGAGTGGGTGCACATGTTCGGCTCTGTGTATCATTTTCACCCCCCCCCTCTACACTGCCCCCTGCAGGTCAACAACAAAGCCAACACAGTGACCAGTCCAAAAGAAACTGGCCCTGCCCCTGCACTGGTACACACACACATCCTCACCTACAGTCGCACCTTCATCGGCCAAACCTCCACCACTCCCAACCCCACACCCCACTGTGGAGGAGGTACAGGTTCCCCCCTTTCCCAGGGGAGTTAGAGCAGCTCCTGTATGATCGCAGCCTGGCTTTTTTTTCTTTTTTCTTAACGTCCAATCCTAATCAAGTGCAACAAAAACGTGGCAAACATAATGATAACAGGGAGTGAGACGCATGACTAACGCGACTTTAGGCTCTCCCTGATTAAAAGCGGTGTGAAGAAGCTTTTGCGTGTGCCGCATGTCTCAGTTATGCATATTTGATACAGAGTATGAAGAAAATTGTATTTTTAAATGTTTAAATGGATTTAAAAAAAAATGGAATAGGGATGGGGCACACTGATTATGAGCCACTGGATTCGCTGGATCTGAATAATGCTCATGTAGTTACACAAAGCCAGAGATGTTTGGATTTGGCTACGAGGGGCAACCTCTACCTCACCCCAACCACCTACCCACCCACCCACCACACGCGATCCCTCCTTTCTATTTGCATCCTTAATCCATGCATGCCCCCCCGCCCCATTCAATGAAAATAAAAGGCTTTTTTCAGTGTTGCACGTGCGAGTAAACATTCCTGACACATAACCGGAGGAGCCAGCACGTGTTGTTTAGCGTTTGCCGTTCTTTTTCCGTGGCCTGGCCTGAAAGTGCGGTTGTTGGGCGAGTGGTTCGGCTGTCACTCGTTGGCTTGCGCGTGCTGTCTGCTGACTGGCCGGCTGCCTGCGTCAGGCCACGTGACTGCTGCACTGCATGATGTCAGAGGCTTCCTGTCTCCCCATTTGCCGCCCAGATGATTACGCATGAGCACGGGCAACCCGGCATCTCTTTTTCTATCCTCCTTTCGCTCTCCATCATTACACGCACACACACGCACACCGACATGCACACACAGATGCAGGGTGCTTATGTTATAATCTAGTGTAATCTGGATGAGTGATTATCAGGATCGATCCTACAAAGGCCCAGACATGTGATTACTGGTAGACCAAAGCAGGACTACCGAGGGAGACACTTAGCCACAGTGCAGAAAGGAAACGAAAAGAAGATTGAAGTAAGAAAAGAGAACAGAGACGCTGCCATAGACACACATATGGAACTGTATGTAGACACATGTATAGATAATAGTATTAATAATGGCACGTCCAAGCATCTGTTTGTATATTTCTACCTCATGGATGGTTAGATAGGTACTTTCAAATCCTATGACTACACACATGCTTTACTGTTTTCTGTGCCCAAGTATCCTTCACACACCCCCCTCCCCCCCCCCCTCCAAGAGACAGCCACCCCCCACTGTCTTACTTTTCCAACAGTTCTCTTTCTTTACGTCCGCTTTAGGAACCACAGACAACTGTGATTCACAACCCTGTGGATGGAAACAAGGTATGACCAAAAAAATAAGAATAATCCACGATTAAGGGTCACTCTAGTTAAAGCCGTTTTGCTCTTGTCAATGCAACGCTTTGAACAACATTGCAGCATTTTACTGTATTCCAGCCATCACTGTACAACATCCTCACCTACGAAACACAAAGTACTGACGTGTGCATGTTGTCATTCGTCAGGAGTCCATTGAGAGTGCCAACACCACCATAGAGGACGAAGATGTGAAAGGTTGGAAAACTTGCACTATTGTATGTTCGTCGTAAGCCTGTTTTTGTAACTTAGTAAAAAATAGTAGCCCCGGCACCCCCCCGGGCCCTCAGCTTTTTGTGTTCACAACAGTCCGCCCTGTTGTTTTTCTGTCCTAACCTCCCCTCGCGTCTTCAAATTTCTCCCATTTTATCTCTGAAGGTGATATTGAAATTTATCGACACTGCTTCCCTTGACTTTTCTCGCTTACCTTCCTGTTTTGAGTATTACTAAATGTTTCATTTCTGTTTTTTTTTCTTCCCTATTCATGTTGTGTTGAAAACATCTATTATCCCACCATAATATCTATCCTGCCTTTGCCCCTTAAATCCACGTATGCCCTTATACGATCCTTTGTTTTTGCTATCACATCCCTCTTCCAACACACATGCACACACACACACACACACGACAGTGCTTCGTCTAGGCAGCTTAGTGAGTGGTATCTTGAGCTCTAAGAGCCGTTCCTCACAGATGTCTGACTCCAGACAGACTCCCACCTCCTCAGTTCAGAGTAAGTCCCTCCCACAGCGAGGGAGGCACCACTTCCTAAAAGCTCTCCTCTCAACATGTAATCTACCCAGAATCCCGTGTGCCCAGTTTCCAAATAGTTTTCCCTATTTAAATGAGTGAGTGTTACAATTAGTGCCCCTTGTGTTGCGTCGACATCTCCTCCTTGAGAAAGAAGAGCTCTCCATTTGTGACTCCTTCCATCCAAGTTATTCTTCTGTATTTGAATAGAAGAATACACTCATGTCCTATATTTGGGTCTCGTAGATACAGACTCATCGCCCCCCGCCCCCCCCCCTTTTTTTTTGTCATGAGTTCCCTCCCTTCCCCCCCCCTCGTGTACATACTTGACATTGTAGTTTTAGTCTTCGGACCAATTGATATATATGTATATACATATATATTTTTTGGGTTTTGTTTAACATGTCTTTTTGTTGCACAAATGAAGTACTTTTTTCAATATCCCCAGCCTGCACAAATAACAATAAAGGTAACTGTCAACATCACTTAGTCAGCGAACTGGTCTTGTAGAGAATACTTGCATCTGAGCATCGATCTGCCTTTGTTCATTTTGAGCTTTTCGTCGGTGTGAAAGGAATCGTGTCATCCTGCATTTCCCTGCCTGATATCACCATTAGTCATGGGAGGCTTTCTTGTTCTCACGTTACACAGATGAAAAAAAATAAAAAGCACTTTTGTGAAATACGCTTTTGAGCGCCTTCCATTTCTAATATTTATCAATTCCGCTAGTACGTAGACTAGAGCCCATTCGAAGCTGGTCTGATGACGACGACCAGCTTTGACGACAACGCGAGTGTTGTTACTCATGATCTGCTGTCTCGTGTTACAGCTCGCAAACAGGAAATTATCAAAGTTACCGAGCAGTTGATTGAGTCTATCAACAATGGAGACTTTGAGGCCTATGCGTAAGTTGCCTCAAAATTCTCGATTTATACAGAATCATCGTTTAAGGCTATCTCTTTGTGGCTTTGCTGATCCTGTCTTCTTTGCCGGGGGGGTTGTAACAGGAAGATATGTGATCCTGGTCTGACTTCCTTTGAGCCCGAGGCCTTGGGCAACCTGGTGGAAGGACACGACTTCCATCGCTTTTACTTTGAGAACGGTGAGTTAAAAAAAACCAAACATTTATCACGTCTTTATTGGACAAAATAAATAAAATAAAAACATTCAGCAGCATCAACGGGACAGCTGCAGTAGTCCTGAGACTGTCACATTTTACACAATAGATTTGTTTTTAATTAAAGCACCGGCAGGTACTAAGGCCTGAGACACATCTGCCATCACATTATCCCATGCCTTGATACGACAAATAACGGGTGACGCAACGGCTGTTGACCCAGAACTGACGTATACTCGATAAAATTGTCGGCACCAAATCAGGTCCAGCGTTTCCTTCTCCACAGCCGAATAATTCAAGTCCTGAACATGAATGCCAAAATGTTGTCAGTTGGAGAAACATTTTTCCCTGTGGTCACTTAAAACTGCCAAAGGACAAAGGACAGATTGGCCCAAAACCAACACCAACCCCAAACAATTTACATTTCAGGTTTTCCGCGTCACTGCTTTGACGCTGCTGCGATTATGGCCAAAGCTTGGAGCCAAAAAAATCGGGAAAGAATAATAACTGCTAAACTAAATGGCCGAATGTCTTCATTCTCGGTAAAAAATAGCTCACTTCCCTGAAACCTCAAATCACTCGGCAAGCCTGTGCTTGTCCAGTGTCTTGACATCGACATACTGGAGGCCTCAGTGAGTTGTGTTTCCATACCATCCGAGGTGGGAGGAGCTTTGTTTCCGTGCGCCCATGCGGCTGTATACAATTTAAATGTCCTCCTCCGTCTTGTTTCCAGCTCTGTCCAAAGGGAATAAGCCGGTGCACACCATCCTCCTGAACCCCCACGTGCACCTAATCGGGGAGAACGCCGCATGTATCGCCTACATTCGACTGACCCAGTACATGGATGGCGGCGGCATGCCCCGCACCATGCAGTCCGAGGAGACCCGCGTGTGGCATCGCCGCGACGGCAAGTGGCAGAACATCCACTTTCACCGCTCCGGCTCGCCCAGCATCCCTTCCCAGTAAGAGACACCGACAAACACACATTCAAAATACCAAATGTCAACCAGAGGCAGCCGGGGGGGGGGAAGGCTTCCCCCTATTCCGCCTAGTTACACTTTAAGTTAAGGCAAACCAGGAGGAAGGCGGGGCTTTGTTAAAGGTATGACATTCTAGCGCCGCATGTAATGCACATCTGCATTCACTATTCAGAGACAGATTTACTACTTAAAATGCGTAGTCCATCTTAAGACATAGATTTTGTTGGTAAACATGACAGTTGTAGCCAGCAGCTTTTCAGAGAATGTAATCCTTTATTGGCCGACAGTGGGGACATTTTGATAGCTGTAACCCTTGGTAAATCAATCTGCAACTGCCTTTTTGAGCTTACACGGACCTTCAAAACTCAACAGACCTGCTGAGGGTATTAACGCTTGCTCAAACACGATTGCACAGAAACCGTCCAGGCGGAGTTTGGCCAGTTAAGTCTGCGGAACAGCGGTTTGCAAAAGGTGGAGGAGTATTATCCGAGATAGCAGGCTGGACTGGTCCTTGCTGGGAAAGAAGAGGGTTTAATTATCACTACAATGACAGCGCTGCCGTACACGCCCTGGGCTGTCCACGTGCTCGCCTAAAAGGGTTAGCCAATGGTGTCATCACCTAATCGAAGAAGAAGAATGTTGAAGTGCAGCCAAAGCGACGAGAGAATAAGTGAGATTAGCACTTTTCTGTCAAAAGTATTTATTATAGAAGAGAATGAACTCATCTGTGTGGGTGGGCCAAAAGCGTGTTAGGGCCATTTAAAGTTAGGTGCACTGTGGGATAGTGCCAGAGGGTTTTTTTTTCTGTTTTTTTTTTATGTGAGTAATCACAAGTCTCTTTCCTGCTTCTTAATCTCTACTGCGGAAAAAACAGCGTACTTGTATAATTATGCATTGACTCACTAACGTTTTGTTGTGTACAATCTGTCTGTACTGACGGACGTGTAAATATTTCTCTCTCCCTCGTTCTCGTTGCAGTTAATGGCATATCAACATTTGGTAAAAAAAAAGAAAAAAAAAAAAGAAGAAATCCCATCTGCGAATCAAGTAGGGCAGTAAACAACCAACCCATGAGTGCTCTCTGACCTTTGACCCCTCAATAAGGACACGACATCGCACAGGACACAAGTATTATTACATTTTACTGTTTTGGCATTTTACTAATGGACATCATTCGAAAGCCACCGTCGGGTGGCTGCACACTGTATTTGGACATTATGAAACAAGCATATTGAGAACATTTGTTTGTTTGTTTTTTAAGATGTTTTGGTATGCATTTTAAATATAAAATAGAGATGTTTAAAAATCTACTACTGTAACCCCTCCCAAAAATTAGTTCTGTATTTTTAACGTGTATTTATGTGTGTGCGCAATACTAAACATTTGGAAGATCAGAATGTTAAAATTGAGCTTGCTTTAGTTCTGGTGATGTATATACATTGTGATTGTGGATGAAACCTAAAACAAACATTGAAATTGCTATTCTTGCCATCAGAGGAATTAAGAGTTTCTGTAAAATCCAATTTATGGGCTACATTTATGTTTGCTATGAGCCAAGTCATACTGTTTGAATTGTCCGAATTTAACCTATAACACTAATTTAAATGTAAAGAGGAGCAGAGCAGCTTACACTTTGCATTGAGGTATGTTTGCCTTTATATCAGTGAAATAAGAAATAAGAGAATGTAGCATATATGTAATATATGAAAAATCAAGACTATCGTGTAGTGCATGGGGGGGAATATTGTGAGTAAGATCATATAATACTATAATATCTTCTGTTTGATCTGTGAATCATTGACTTGTTTGTTTGCATTTGTTAATGTTGTGCATCAGTCCTGTCCCGAATGTTTTCTAATGTCCTCCAACATTATGGAACTGCTGTAAAAAAAAACAAAAAAAAACAATAACACTTATGGTCGACATCTAGCATAAATATCAAAATCTCATATCTTAGAGGAGGGAAATGAAGCTCCTGGTTGCAGAAGCACCCCGCATATTTTGTATAAAAATGAGAAGAGAACAAGCTCATTTTTCATAATGTTTGTACTCGTATTGTATGTATTTATTCCTGTCATTTTTTTCAGTGTGCGCTCCTTTGCCAGTTGCACGGACAGGGTGGAGATGATGAAGACTGAGCAAAGGCACTATAGTTTCCATCCTCGGTCCGGGGCCGGGTCAGCCTGATGGTTGGGCCGGTGAGTGTGGTGGAAGCGTCTGTGTCAGCATTGGATTGCATTCATGCAGAGGTTCGGTGACAGGACGGAGAGGAGTCAAACGAGAGCTGGACTGTAATAAATGTTGGGATGTCTTCCTTCGACTATCAGTGCTTTGACTTACCGGTGGGTTTTCCCCCCCACTGGACAATACCAATGTGTACTGTGTGTCACCCTTACTGTTTGCTCTTAATCAATTGGTTTGTCTTTTCTTTTTTTTTTTTTTTTTTTTTAAAAGGGGGAAATATGATCCAAATTTCCTTTGACGAAAAAGTATGATGTCAATGCAATGCGCCACTCCTTGTACGGTGTGAACCCATTGCCAGCACGGCAGGGGTCGGCTTAACATGTTTATGAAATAAATAAATCAGCTCAAAGGTGTGTGTTGGTCGCTCATCGTTGCCCCTAACACGGAGATGGAGAGGCGTTTCTTTGTGACCACTTCACTCTTATATACTTACTCTGAAATGTTTACACACGATGCATTACTCCAACTTTGATGTATAGGGGCTATCGTGTTGACGAAATGTTATTAAATTAACTAAATTTAAAAAAATTTAAGTTTCATTGAACCTCTTCAAACAACCAGTTGGATCGGCCTTGAGGTTAAATTGGTAGTTTGTAATTGTACTGAGCTATTTATACTGTATATGACAGATCTCTGCAATGATTATGATCTCTTTAATAATCACAAACCGTGGCTCGATAAGAGCTTTTAGGAAAAGGGAAACGATAGCTAATCGTTGATTTCTGCCAACACTGTTAACGGTTACCTTATTTGTCTGACCCAATAGTGACATCTTGTGGATATTGCATGACCTACAGCAGGGATGGGCAACTCTGAGTATAGGGAAGGCCACAAAAAAAAGGTATCCTCACTTCCAGAGGGCCACCTTGTGACAATGTGCAATCAAAGCTTATTGCATTTACTCATTTCTTCCTGGTTTACAACTGTAAAACCAATGATTTTTTATTTTGTACTTATTTTTAAATAGTCTCACAGCCCACAAAAAGTGAGAACTGGGGCCAGTTGCCCATCCCTGACCTATAGGATCTGCATCAGCAGTAAAAGTAATATATATTTATTTACATATTTTCGAGTATTGCAACCTTAGTACAGTGGAAGAGAATGGAAATTGGATATATTTACCTGGTGGGAAAGAAGTCCAGCGTATTAAATATGCAGGTCCATAGGAAGTAACCACTGACGTAGGTATGTCGACATATACCCCAAAAAAGAATATATTCTAGGATATTACTTAGATTATTAAAAATTAAATAAATTAAACAAGGCAGCTGGGTACCTGGCTCAACTGCAGCACAAGCGGGTATATCAAATCAAGCCAACTCTCGGACTCCACTACACTCCAGCTGTATTAGATCAGCGTATCAGGGGGAGACAGTGATTGGCTGAATGCCACCAGCTCACACAGACCAGCAGCAGAACAGGTGAGGCGAATCTCAATCTGATGACCAGACTCCTCCAATCAGGGAAAGGTCGACTGAGAGACGGTCGTCACAACACGCCACAAGAGTAGCTTTTTTGTGTTATTTTAAATTGTTCACATTATTAGGTATTTAAAGGGCAGGTAAGGTGAGGCTCTCGTTTTAAAAATACTATTTTCGGGTTGCAGATTGGAAAGAGTATAACTATTACACCACGATACATTTGTAGACTTTTATTCTCTATCAGCCATAGACACTGCAGCCGTTTTGTTTCTGTCTTTTTGAATTTTGATACAGTAATACATGCCCTTATAGATATATGCATTGTATATATATATAAGTGTCATCATCACAGAAAAGGGATGCCGATTGTTCAAATAAAAGCATACCCGTCACAGTGAACCTCCACTAGTTTGCATTTTACATTTTTTCTAAATCACAAAGTAAACAGTGAGAGTGAAATGCATTACATGTTGATACATACAGTAGCGATAATCAGAGCTGTGAATAATGATATATTTAAGCTCTCAACCTGCCTCGGTATGTGTGGTGTATTATTATCTCTCATCATCTGACTATCCCTGTTGCTATGATATACTGTACCTCATATCCCGTGCACAAAAAACAAGGAGGCGTTCCCTCGAAACATTCAGGAGTGCAAATGCGGTTTGTGTAAAATAAATATTGTTTTTTCATTGCTAAAACTAGAAAAACTCTTGTAACACACACGCACACACACGCACACACACGCACACACACTCTCCCTTTCTCTCATTTACTCACCACACAACTGGTTTGGACACATATTTTGGTTCAAAAAAATAAACGCATAAAGTTTAACATTACATAAAGCAGAAACACAAGATCTTTGTGTATTGAATAAGTTATCCATATTGACTAGTACGCCTAACTCAGATTCAAAAATAAAACTCTAAAATAAGACATCTGCCAACATTATTACAGTATTTAAAAATAAGCGAAAAGACCCTTTTCAAATCAGCGGTCAGTGCACTATTTAAGTCAACACATGCGGAACGGACGTAAACATACAGCAGATACAGCACCTCCTCACTCACGCATTCCCCTAGCCATACGGTACGGGTCAAGATGAACAAGTAAAGAGTAAAGCAAAAAAATGTAAATAAAATGACACGTATCAACACACAAAGAAAAAAAAGAAAAAAAAAAAACACAGAGGGGGAAACGGAGAAGCAGAAGGGCAATCCATAGAACCACAAAGCAGTCAAAGCTAGGATCATGAATGACAGATGTTGGATTAGTCATGCCTGGTCTACTTCACGTGAGTGATTATTAAATTCTAGGCTACAGATGTCGGTAATGTCTAGTTTATAGATAATATATAATTCCCAAGGACAGATTACACATAGCCTACACAAAACACAGCAGCAGCGGCAGCAGCAGTTAGATTCGGTGTCGATACAGTCTGGGTTCTTGGTGCGACATCTCGTCCACACCGCTCAAACGTACAGCGAGTACAGTGAATGAAAGGGGGTTTCCGTTATGGTTAGCTGCGGAAAAAACTCTGGACGTGAGAGGCAGTGCTGCGGGTGAAATATTGTCTTTCAGTCCGAGCACCGACTCGGAGAGAGTAGTACCGATACATTGTGGGTAAAGAGTTGTTCCAGAGGTTTGTGAGTTAATTAATGTGAATAGTATAGTTTTTTTTTTTCCTTTTTTTTGTTTTGTTTGTGTTTTGCTCTACCACAGAATTGGGACCAAAAAGAAATTGACAAAAAGACACATTTGAAATGGAAAGTAAAATGAATCAGGAAAACAACAATTAAAAAGAAGGCTTTCTTTGGACACACAAAAATGCCAAAAAAAGAAAATCTGAATGCAAAAGAACATTTTGAGCACATGACACCAGCCAGGGAAGACACCTCCAAATGTTGTAACATTGAAAATGTCACCTTCCAGGACTGGGATAGGAAGACTGTGGTAGCTTTTTGGAGCCATGGTGCACACTGGGATTGCAGTTGGCCAATGCATAGGACCATGGGAAGGGGTGGGGGGACTTTAGCATGGACATAGCCAGGAAGTTCGGGGGGGGGGGGGGGGGGGGGGGGGGGGGGGGGGGGGAGTGTTACACATTCCTCTACTCTTCCTCGTCCTCTCCCTCATCATCACTATCCTCCTCGTCCTCGCCGCGATAATGATGAAAGAGCTGATGCAGGTGCTGCTGGAGGTCGCACAGCTTTGGCCCTTTCTCAGGACCGTCCAGTTGCTCCAGGAGAACCTGTTTTTTCCGCCCAGCTCCCTTCAACACTGTCCGCCTGAGGGTGCGACCTTTACGCATGTGAGCCCTGGACACCGGGGGCAAAGAGAGGATGGGAAACAAACGGATGAAGGGCGGTTCAACATCCTGAAAAAGACTAGTAGTTGCCGAAATGAAACAGGGAGGGAACAGAAGACGAAGATTTCCCCAGGTAGGGGAGAGGCAAAACACCCGCAATTTATGATTATGAGCTTTGTTAATCCATCATGCAATTGTGACACGGCACTTCCCAGCTACTTCTAGATGCGGAAATCTAAAGATTGGCTTCAAAACACACAGTTAACATGGACTCACGCCCGACACGGTAGAATCCGCGTTTGTCTTTCTCCAGATATCTTTTCCATTGATTTGTGTGGTGCTGTAATGCTGGCCCTTTGACTATTGGGCAGAAGCTGCAAAATGTTTCACTAGATGATAATCATATTTAGGAGCGGATGAGTCCTATATTCATTCCAGGTTAGTCAAAACTCGGCGCAGCTGTCACCGCAAAGTAAGTCACACAACGGAAGAGATTCACTCAGGGACTCACAAACCTCCTGACCACAGTGCCATCTTCTTTGACAGTCTCTTTCTCGACCACGCGAGGGAGCGTGGCTCTGCTAAAACCACTTACATAACCTAGTGCCTGGTGGTAGTCAAACAGAGAAAAGAATCTTTACTTTATTGGGAATGATTACAGTATGAAATCATCTTATTTGGTCCCTCGCCTGAAACGGAGCAATGTTGCTGATCCCCAGCTAATAAAATGTCACACACTGTATCAACTGGACATAGCATTCAATCGATTGTATTTTTTATAGCCCATCCAAAATTTGCCCTATAGGTCCTAACAATTTATACAAGGCGCAACACCCTCTGCGACATCACGAGGGATGGAGTAAATAATATTTTTGGAATAGCATATAGTGTCTGCACAGTCTGGGTCATGGAATAATGGTAACCAGGTTATCAACAGACCTGTTGGAAGTCATCTCGGGCTGTGGGGAGGTCAGAGGCCAAGGCTGGATCACCTTGGAGCTTCACTGTCCTTTCCCCCTCCACCACCGTTGTCCTCTCGGTCAGACTGACCTCGCCGCCGTCGGCCGTCTCCGGCCTCGATGCGGAGAAACCCTCACATCCAGCAAAAGTTACCTAGGTCAGCAGGAAAAGACGGATTTGGTGTTTAATTGTCAGCTATATGGTTCTAACAACACGCGTGTTTGTCTGAAGAAGACATGTTTGAGGACGATTATGACACACACACACCTCTGTGTGGTCTCCCTCACTCTTCAGTACAGTCCGCTTCACCACCTTGGAGTAACCATCTCCCGCCGCCATGCTGATGGACCCCTGGGGCGCTCCCTCCAGGGACACCTCTTCACGCTCCACGCCGTCCACAGAAACACACTTACGGATTATTTTACGGGTGACCTGAGGAAAATGGCGCGTTCAAAGGTATTTACGTGGCAAGGCCTCTTTCAGAAAAGTCAATTCATTAAAGTTCATTTGTGTTGCTCGGTCAGGCTTTACCCTTTTAACGACGATGTGTCCATTTTCATCCTCGTACATTTCTTCTGTCGCTGACTGAGCGGGGAGGTCGGGCATCTCATCCGCCTGCGAGAGAAACGGGATAAATGAGCATCACATACGCAAACTTGGGTCGAAGTAGTTCATAGGAGCTTCGTTCTCTGCTTCAAAAAACGCAATACAAATATATGTTAGAGACATAATGGGAGTCAAAAATGGCATAACAAGTCATTCAGCAAGACAACAGGGGAGGTTAGGACACGGGGAACAAACAGTAAAAGCATTCTCAGGGAAACCAAGGTTTTGTCGTGAAATAAACCACCAAAGAAACGCTCAGGTTCCAGCCATCTGTGCAAATCAAGTGGTTCCTGTTATTTCCCAAATCTCCATACACCCGTTCACCCGTTTGTTTTCATTGACCCAACACTATAGATTTGTTAGTACAGTACATCCTGGCCAATGAACACCTTGCTCGGTTAAATTTGCACTCAGGAAGGCACGCGTCATGCTTGATGGGGTACCTGGATGACAACTCTCCTTCGCACTACTCTGGTGGTCAAAAATTCATCATCTGAACTCTGTGACCTTGAGCCGAGCTCGGCGATGATGTCCTGACCGGGGCAACACAAATCCATTAAGGTCTGATGAATGATCATAATACGTGAATGCTACGTTATGTCAGCAAAGAAGCCAGTACGCAGAGTGATATGGTGCACCTTCCGTCCATTACGGGACTCTTCAGTGAATTTTGTCACATTGCAAAGTACACCATGGCAGTCTGGAGCTTGGAAAAAAAATTCCGAAACAAACCATGCTTTTCATCAAGTAAATAAATCGTTTTCTTATTGGTGATGAAAAATATAAATAAAAATGCTATTACAGTTTGCGACACAGCTGGTTACAGGCAGCAAAGTGACATGCTGAGTTAGGACTAACTCAATCTGAAATGAAGAAAATAAATATAACGGTTAGAGGGAGTGTTAGATCCGATTCCATTTGGCCAAAGGGGGTTTAGCAGTCATTACTCTCTGAAGCAAATATGGTATTTGAATAAGCTCAGCTCTGGGGGAAAGCTTGCAGGTTGGAATGCTTTACCAAACGTCATCTTACCCTTGCCAGAGAATTAACAGTATCATCGTGTGCCCCAGTTTCACAAACAGGGTGCGGTTGCGATGCTTCGCACAAGGTGAATTCCTCATCGGAGGCTTCCGAGTAGTGTATTAGGTCTTCACTCTCTTCATGTATTTTACGAAGAGGCTCGTGGACAAACGGAGCGTCCTCGTAATCGTCACTCCCAGAGGACAACAGTACTTCTCGAGTCGCCTCTTCCAGCACTCTGGAAAGGGCAAAATCCTGGGCTAGCACGTCAGCGGACCTGGTTCTGGACTCAAGTTTGTCAGACTCAGTCTCCGAGGAGTCTGACGCGGCCTGAACGCAGTCAAAGAACGGCTCTGGGTCGGAGTATTCAAAAGCAGGGCTGTCTGGACCACTACGCATGACCTCTGCGTATCCTGGAGGCATTTCAATATTTTCTGTCGGAGACTCCGCATATCCAGTCGGGACGCTGCAGTCCTCCTCAGTATTTAGCGAGATCATATCTAATTTAGGTTTAACTGTATCAGGCTGAGAGGCTAAACACTCGTAGTCTACTTGAGGCTCTTCTGAGTACCGTCCACTGGTCCTGGGCCCATCTTCGTCTGAAGATTCCCCGCGGTTCAGTGAAGACGGGTATTCATTCAGTTCCTCGAAACAAAAACGTCTCGCATGTGTAACGGTGTCAGGCGTCATATCGGAGAGAGACTCCGAAACGTCTCCTGTCTGACTGACGTCAACGGGGGTCTCCTCCCATAAATTTGGGAGTTGATCTTGGACACCATGCGCAGATGTTTCTTCAGTCACATCCAACGAGACATCAAATGGAGGAGCTGAAGCGTGTATTTCTTTGCTCTGATCGCGAGTTGCAGAATCTTCATCGCACTGATTAGCTGGATTATTTTTGGCTATGTCAAAATGATCCACTAAATCCATTTTGGTGGAAAGCGCTGCAGAAAATGTCTCTGTTGCATTATTATCATATTGGCCGGACTGGAATATGTCCAAAGGAAAACGTGAGGTGATAGAGTGTTCCAGTCCACCTACTCTTTGGGGAAATTCAGGGATGGGAGGGGACTCGGGAGAGGACATAAGACTGTCTTCATATGTACCGAGGCTCAATGGTCCACTTGTTTCAGGGATTTGTGTTGGATCAGGAGCCACCGCGTCTTGAATTGAAGTCTGGAAATTAGCAGTCTCTGTGCAGTTCACGTCTTCGGCAAGCTCCATATCAACTGTCGGACATTGATCTTCAGGGGAAAGGTCCTCAATCGTGGACTTTTGATCCACTTCAGGGCTAATATCCTCGGGTGCCTCGGGTCTAAACTTCAGTTTCATCTCTTCTAAATCCGACAGTAGCTGATCAAGCTGGGGGGACCCAGACTCCGGTGGTGATGGTGGAGATTCGGAGGAAATGATGATCGCACAATCTGGGCTCTCTTGGTCTGTTTGACAAAGTGACTCTGGGGTCGCTGAGCTAGAATCTTCACTTGGTTTGGGGAAAGACATTTTTTCGTCTATTTCCCGTGGTGAGCTACCATGATGGGTGGCTGCCATTTCCCATGTCCTACTTAGATCATGGGTACCTATAAATGGCAATTCTAGTTTAAGAGAGGAAAGTCTGTCGGAATCGTTTGCCGAGGGTGGATTCTCGGTCGGAAAAACCAGACTTTCTCCTAAATCAAAAATGTTTTGGTTTGAAGATTCTGAAAGATTATTCTTGAATGATGCTGATGATACCTGCAAGAAATAATACAGTGGAGTGGGGAAAAATATAAACAAATATGATTTTGTGAGTATGTTTTTGACCTGTGATGAACGTTCAAATGAGTCAAATGAAGCATGCACTTCTCAAGAATAGGAGCAGTGTATCAAATGAGAAAATTCACTTGTAGCCCACTTGCATTTAGGTTAGTATCAATAAATGTCAATAAGATTTATCCAGACACATTATATTTAAACACAATACTTAAGAAGACTGACTAAGAATCTACAAATTTGAGATATTAACAAAAGAATATTGTCCTGAGAACATCAGTAATAAAATATCATTTAACAACTATTAAAACTGGGCACAAATGAACTTGAGCTATAAACAGGCATTGAACGATGATGGACATGCGATATTCCAAACTCATTTCAAATACATGACTGCTGCTCGGTGAGAAAGCACAGTATTTGCCTCAGTCAAACACTGTTACTGACGGTTCTGCTGCAAGCAAGTCCCATCCACCCTCCCTATGATTATTCAACATTTAAAAAAGCATATTACTGTGAAAAATCTTGAAAAATGTAAAAGCGCATAAAAATAATATTATCGCAACCAAGCACAAGTCCGAAGCACTTCCTGCCTAGAAATACCCAAGGGTATAATGGGAGAGAGTGTGAACAGTTATGGCACCAATGGAATAAAGTAGCTGATTGCTTTTTAAGTGAAGAAAATAGCACAGATCTAAGGACTAGGATGGCAGGTAGACAAGATATTTTGAAGAATGGGGTTTTCTTGCTATCTTTATAGCTTATAAAAATATTCCCTACTGGCACAAGAGGCTCATGTCACTGAGATCATTCCTTCTACTGCATGCCACAGCAAGACAGTGAGGCATTTGAGTGTATTAATGAAAGCTTTTAGGCTTCTACATTCACAATTTAAGTATTGCCACACTCATTAACTTTTGAAAGCAACACCGCAATCAGTGCTGATCAGGAGCTCGAGCTGTCTTACCGACACTGTAGAACTTTAGCTTTTTTGTCCTCACTCATGGATTTCCTTGTCAAGCTTTTGGAAATCAAATCTTGGGTACGGGTCCTCTTTAATTGCGACTCTGTCTGTCCAATCAGGTTTGTGCACGAATGGTGTCATTTCACTGATTCCGTTTCTTTGCTTGAATATGTTCATGGAGGTCCTCCTTCCGCTGGACAGCTTGATGAAATCGAGATTTGGGCTCTACAGATGGAATGTGACTCAACTCGAAAACAAAACTGATGAGAGGTATGTTACACAATGAAGAGTAGGCCTTTTGTTGCCTTGGATGGGCGCCTGATTAAAAAAAGACTGATCATTTGTGTTTGACGAGGGAGCTTAGATCCTGGTTGGCGTCATCAGAATACCGGTCTATGATTTTTTTTTCTGGAAAAATTGCAATCAGTTTTAAAATGTCATCTAAAACTTCTAATGATTCGTAAATTGAAGTGATATATCATTTTCACTCTAGAAGGCAGCGTTGAAGAAATGGCTCTGTGGTGCTCGTCTGATACTGTTGAATAATTTTTGAAATTCACTGTCAAAGATTAATCTGGTGGTCTGATCTCCACAAAGAAATGATTGAGACATGAATCAGTAAAATCTTTCTTTAGTATTGTAGAATCTGGAAAAACAAATCTGGTTGTAGATGAATATATTTAAAAAACATTGAACTGAAGAATTTGAGTCCAGAGAAAGGGCAGCGAAACAAATGAGGCAAAACACTAGGGCGAAGATGGCCGATATTACATGAATAAGCTAAAAATAAAATAAAGCACTCAATTAAATCTTATTTAACAACATGAACATTTTCCCTTGTAAAAAGGATCGTACAAATGTGATATCAGCTTGTTAAACAATGGTTTGCGTCTCTCACTATATTCCTTACATAATGTGGAGACTGATGGCATAGATTCACAAGGAACAAGATTGCTTTCTGTGAGGTTTTCATTTGACTTATGTATTACAGAAAAGTTATCAGAAGAAAAAGTAGTCAATGGATACAAAACGTTTGATTGAACTGATACCCTTTCTGGGGAGGATTCTCTGACAGGGAATAACACCTTCACAGACGGTGAAAAGTCAAAATCGGAAACCAGGCTCTCTGGTGATAAAGCCCTGCACCTGAAAGCCTTATCAATTTCAAAGTCTGATAAAACTGACTGCGGTGACTCTGGCCTG
>JAFBJU010000279.1:329989-466400 GCA_016785305.1 Colistium nudipinnis | reverse complement strand
ATACTGTGCGAGTTTCGAGTGTTTTGAAATTTTTGACTTTTGGGCCGAATATAAGGCTATAGTAAGGCGTTTTTTGGTCAATTTGTTTGTTTTTTGACGACATTATACTATGACGTTTTCACTTTTTTCACCTTATTTTTGCACCTACCCTATTTTAAGCCGTTGCTGATGTTACTGCGCGTGTTTCGAGTGTTTTTGAGTGTATAAGGCACAACAAAAAATGTTTTAAATGTCCAGAGTTAGGTTCTAGCTACTCAAAATAATATATTTAAAACAAATGCAAAATGTGTTCCACACTCCTGTATTTTTAGAGGAACTCCAATGTTCAGTGTTTCCTCCTATCAGGATCCAGCCTACTGCAAGAGAGACTAAAGAAATGTTAACCACATGCTTTATATTGCCTTAATTGATTACCTAATTCTGGTTCCAGCTGCCACTCCCGTTTCTCCACCATTCACCTTGTAGCGGGCGCATTTCCCACGAACCACTGCCACAAAGCTGTTTTTTATCATTTATTTAATTTTTTTGCAACTTTGCTATACTTTTGCCTTTTTTTCCACTTTTTCCCCTTTATTTTTGCATCTACACTATTTTTAGGCCCCTGCCGATGCTGCTGTGTGGGTTTCCAATTTGTAGAAATGTTTGACTTTTTGGCAAAACATAAGGCTATAGTAAGGCGTTTTTTTTTAATCAAAATCTTTGACGAATTTTTGACGAACTGCTATACTATGAAATTTTAAATTTCTTCACTTTATTTTCGCATCTACCCTTTTTTTAGGCCCTGCCGATGTTACTGTGCGAGTTTCGAAATTCTTGACTTCTTTCACATTTTTGGACAACATTTTGGACTACATGCTATACGATGACGTTTTTCACTTTTTATTCACCGCTACTATATTTCCCCCATTTCACACCTTCCTATGCATGCCTCAAGAGTTTAGGAATTTTTTGACACTTGACATTTTTTTACGACATACTACAACAAAGCGTTTTCGGACAAATTTTGGACTACATGCTATTCGATGATGATTCCACCATATTTTTCTCAACGTTCCTATGAATGTTTCAAGTGCTTTTGATATTTTTAACTTTTTTGACATTTTTACACATACAGTACATTGCATACATTTTGAACATACTATTCTTTGATGATTTTGGTCAAATATATAACAGCTTGATTGCTAAACATTAGTGCTTAAATACTTCCATTTATCACTTAGTGGTTTAAACTTCCGCCAATGCTTATTTCAGATATATTTTTGTTGTTAATATCTACCTTTTCAATTTAAGTACAAAGTAAACCCAGACGTTTCATGGAAAGTGTGCCTTTTTGTATCCCTGTGGCCAACCACATAACGTCAAAAATTAAGAGCAACCATCCAGTCCTCTGAGCCACTTGGTCATACTTCTTCAGATAATATTTCTGGTCCAAACTTTACAGGCGTTATGAGTAAGATTAAGTAAGTAAGAGACCTCTAACCGGGACACTTAAAACAAAACTTTCCATGAACTTGTTGACATCGTCTCAAGGTTTTACAGTTTCTTCAAAGGGATGTTGACATTTCATGTCTTATTTGGAATCCGCCACCCAGGGTTAGCAACTATTGCACTTTCCCCGAGTTTAATACTTATTTTCGGAGTGCTGACAAATGTCTGCTGACAGAAGGACTCTGCAACTTAGTGAATCTTCTTAGTTTGGTCAGTTTAGTGCTTAGCTTTCTGAGCATCAGCATTCATACTTTGACTCTGCAGACCTCTGTCCAGACTCTGCTCCTTTAAATTCAACAATTAAAGGACACGATTGTATAACTATATTTTCACTATTTACGACAGAATTTCTTTGATCTTTTCCATTTTCAGATTTTAGAGCAAACTAAATGTTCCCATATAACGGTAAAGATATTTCTATCTTTACCTCCACAACAGATACTGCTTAGAATAATCCAGTTAACAAAGACAGGGGGCGAGTTCAAAGCAGTTTTAATCGCATTGTAAGTTTCCATACAGACATTTACAAGTCTAAGCATTTACGTTGTTAAATTGCCATTTTGAAATCAAACAAATTTGAAATCTATCGTTAATTACACATTACAGGAATGATGGGAATCCTTTTTCCACACCTTTGTCTTACATAAATTGCCATCATTGTAACTTAACAGTTATGTTCAAGACTGTAGTGAAGGATTTTCCTATCCCGCCTTTGGCCCCTCGCGCTATCTGGTCCCAGAGATCTGTCACTCAGGACAGATCTCAACACAAAGGCTTGCAGTGTCTCATGTTATTGGCACAGGTTCGGCCCAGGTTGGCCCCCTCCAGGAGCAGGTCAGAGAGTCGGTCCAGACCCAGGCAGGTAGTGAGGGGGCTGACGAGGCCATAGAGACCACCTAAGGTGATGCTTAGGGGCCAGCCGATGCACAGCAGTACCACCAGCCAGATAATGCACCAGAAAAAGGACCCACAGGAGGCCATCCTAGTCTAGGGCAAAGAGAGGAAGGTCAGCATTGGCCTATATTGTACTTGGAGGAATGGGGACAATTAGTGATGTGCAAAGCAAAATTCTTCTGCTTGTTTTTAGTGAGACACGCAGCTAAGATGGAACTGTGAGCGTTAGACTTATGGAGGAAATCTGGCATGAGAGCACTTTGGATCAGGAATGACCGGGTGTCAGTAGCAGAGACCATGCATGCGGTAATGAGCTTTATCCGTCAGCGCTGATAACCAACAGTGGCCGTAAGTATGATGTGCCGCTATTTTTGAGCAGTTACAAATGCCTCAAGTATTATCTGTGGTGGAGGACTGCTAATTAGAATGCAAGGTGTGAGAGTGTGAATCCTCCTTACTTGATGATCCACGCATAGTTGCAAACATACAGTCTTGTCTTTATTTGCATATTTGGTGTTGAGATCATCTGAAAGTGACGTAAAGTCACCAGGTTAAATTCGATTAATGTTGTCATACTTGTATTATGTTACTGATTCCATTTTTAGCAGGTAGCAAGTAACTGTACTGGATTCTTATTATTTCTTTTTAAAGTGACCCTCCCATCCCCTCCCTGGCTGTCGGACTGATTCCCTCTTTGTAAGACACAGCGGTCAGATCTTTGCCTCCTCCCGGCACAACTGTCCACGCGTTTAATTTCCTGTTGTGACCTAACTGTCGCGTAGGATTGGACGGTAAATCACACATTTAGCACGAGTGTGTCCCATGGTGGATCCCATGCTCTTGGGAAACGCCCTTAAAAACAAACAAACATGTCAGCCAAAGTAGTGCTTTAGTGGTTTTCAACAACTGGACTTTTGACTTCTGCTTTTTCCCCAGACCTCACCAGACACACGTCAGCTCTCTCTTGACTTCCCCATTGTTCTCTTAGAACGCCTTCAGTGACCAAAAAGCAGAATATTTTTAACAGGAAAAGAAAAGTGTTTGGAAACTCTTCGATCTGCAGCACGCAAGACATTCTGACAGAGTAGTGAGTTCGCCCCGATGTGGCATAGAATCTGTGCTCCCATGCTTCACGTTGACAAAGTTATTTTGCATGGCGTTAGTCTCTGTCACAAAAAGTTAGGAGTGAGAGCTTTGCAAAGTAGCGTTTTACCTAATGAATGTGGTTTGAGTAAAAAAAAAGCCATGTTTACCTTGAGCAGAGGTTCCGGTGTGAGCAACCTCCTGATCTCCTGTCTTGTTTTTTGCAGATTCTTCCCCGTGGCCCGGTGCCTGCGTGAGGAATCCTGAGACGCTGCTGTGCGCGAGCGAGCAGAAGCCACTTCCCACCAGTTATCCCTAATTTGCTGCAACAAGGTGCCGCCGGCAGCCGGACTGTCGAGAGGCCGGCGGGGGGGGAAAAAAAAAAAAAAAAAAAGGAACGTTATTGACGGCTCAACGCAACAGGATGTGACACAATGCCAAACATTCATGTGAGTCAAGAGAAGGTATGCTTGGTGTCATGGGGTTTAACCGGTGATGCATGTTTTAAAAAAAAAAAAAAAAAAAAAAAATCCTGTAAATGAGTTTTTCAGATTCTTACATGTTTTATTGTTGCGTTAATCAAGTTAAGTTAATGAAGTAAGCTTATGACATATTTCAGTGTCATGTGATACGTGTCTTGCGAGGCCCTCTGCCCAAACTTTTGTCCGTAATTCGTAGGTGCGGCCTCAGCTGACGGAGCTAATCTCCCTCATCTAACTTCTGATTCTGATCCTTTCCTCAGCCCGGCTGCAAAATAGCGGCGTGAGCCCGGACCCCGCGTGATGGCCTCGGCGCAAGATGGGGGAAGAAAAGAAAAGAAGGGAGAAAAAAAAAACAGACCACACGGCTCCACACTTGAGTGGGGCGCCGGCGGCGGGACGGGCGGGAGGCCGGGGGGGGGGGAAAAAAAAAAAAAAAAAAAGGAACGTTATTGACGGCTCAACGCAACAGGATGTGACACAATGCCAAACATTCATGTGAGTCAAGAGAAGGTATGCTTGGTGTCATGGGGTTTAACCGGTGATGCATGTTTAAAAAAAAAAAAAAAAAAAAAAAAAAATCCTGTAAATGAGTTTTTCAGATTCTTACATGTTTTATTGTTGCGTTAATCAAGTTAAGTTAATGAAGTAAGATTATGACATATTTCAGTGTCATGTGATACGTGTCTTGCGAGGCCCTCTGCCCAAACTTTTGTCCGTAATTCGTTGGTGCGGCCTCAGCTGACGGAGCTAATCTCCCTCATCTAACTTCTGATTCTGATCCTTTCCTCAGCCCGGCTGCAAAATAGCGGCGTGAGCCCGGACCCCGCGTGATGGCCTCGGCGCAAGATGGGGGAAGAAAAGAAAAGAAGGGAGAAAAAAAAAACAGACCACACGGCTCCACACTTGAGTGGATCCAGGAGTGTCGCTCCACATCCATCAACACATGGCTCTCCATCGGGTCTTCAGGGCGGCGCGGGGCTGGAGCAGCTGTGCAGCTGACCTCAGGTATGATGTAACAAGCAACCCCTGGTGCATGATAATGAATGAATTTCCAGTCTGTGTGTGTTCGGCCTGCAGGGCTGTGGACTGTGTTGACCTCTACATGCTAAGTGGCTTTATATTTGCGTTACCTAGTCTACTCCTGGTGGGAGCTTGGCTGTTTCTCGTATCTGATTTAGTCGTCAGGCCTCATCCAGCTGGTGCGAGCTGTTGTGCGGTGGGTTGTTGTTGCTGCGGCGACTGTTTGGCGCAAAGTTATGAATGGCGGAGTATTCAAGGCTTGCTGGTTGAGGGACTGTGTACATCCAGAGGGCGAGGTGAACTCCCCCAGCATGCCCACTGGTCCTCGGTCAAGCGAGTGACCTACAATTGCAGCTTAGTCGCAGGCTTGTGTGTCGGGTGCGGGCTCAGCCAATCAGATGCGAGTTGTGCTTAAGGCTGAGCATGGAAACAGATGAATGGATAGAATAGTATCATGACATGTGGACCGTACACTGTGTTGTCTGTCAGCATCTGTGTGTGAGAGATATCTATAGATTAGTGTCTGCTAAAGAGTATGATAAGCTGTGGTGGGTCCGCGTACAGAAAAACATGTCATAGATAATGTTTTTTTTTTAATTATTATTACAAAACTACTTAACGGTTACAAAAAAAAAAAAAGAAAAGTAGAAAAGATTATCATCAGGATCCCCATTGATAGCATTATTCAGAATTACTGACTGCACGGTCTGGTCCACTTAGTGTCTGATGTCCTTAATTGAAAAGAAAATGTGAAGATGCTCTACTGCTGTGGCTCCTCCCCGCTCTCCTCTCCTTCGCTGTCGCTGTCTCTTCCGGGGTGCTCTGGCATCTTATCGCGGCCCGCTGTAGCTCGACTTTCCTCCTTCTCGCTCTTCTTGTCCTCAGGTGCTGGCTCCGAGCTGGTCCCTCCCGGGCTCTCCTGCTCCATGGGGGTTTCGTCCTGCTGGTCCTCAGAGCTGGTCGGCGCCTTCTCGACCTCTTCTGCATCATCGGTCTTGGTGAGTTGTGGAGGCGGAGCCATTGTCTGCTGTTGTTGCTAGAGAGTAGGCAAAGAAAAACGTGTGTTACATTCACATTTGTTTATTATAACGTATAGCAAAATATCAAAGCTAGATTTCTAGTTGTGTTATATGCAATGTAGATGGTAAAGTATTATAGATAGCATCAGAGGGAGCAGCAAAGACCATGTGACATTAGATATTCAAACTTGACACATGCAGTTGCCGCTGTTATTTTACAAGGGACCTTTTTACTCGGTTGCATTGAATGTGAAGGTCAAACCGGAGAGAGTGTAAGCGCTTTTAATTCTGCTTTTAACACTTAATGAGGCAAAAGGTCAATGCAGAAAAATAACACGTTTTGAGCAGTCTTAGGCGTATGGTAGGACAGACGTCGAGTGTTGCTACAAAACCGCAACCGCAGCGCCGTGCTGTTTGCTGTGAGTGGTGCAGTGACGTGTGGCGAATTTACCTGTCTGTGCTTCTGGGAGGTCTGCATCATGTGCATGTACATGTTGTACACCAGGTTGGCCATCTCTGGCATGTTCTTGACAATGTGGTCTTGCTGCCCAGAAGCATCTCTCTGAGAGGAGGAAACACAAGATATCAGTCAGAGAAAGACAGAATGATAAAGCAGAGTTATATCCAACTTGTTGGCAGCTACGCTTTTAGGATCCATCTGCTTTGTGAAATTACAATTCACTGTTATTTGATAGCACGTTTCTCACTTGCTGCCTCCAGTGATCACAGCCCACATATTATCAGAAGGAACTGTGCGGGGGAGGGGGAGGGGGTTGTAATTTGATGAAATGAATATGCAGACAGAGTCCTACAGTCTAAGCTGGGGAGGCAGACGAGCAGAATATTCAATCGACTGGGCTGTTACCTCCTCAATACAGGGGTGATGCTCACAGAGGCCCCTTTGGGCATCATGCCGAATTCAATGTCGTGATGGCTCCAGAACTGTAAAACTTAACGATGTGTAATTTGTATAGCTTTAAAACTGCCGTAAAAACACCACAGCCCCTAAATGTGCTTCACAAAGATCGAATGTGATTCGACCAAACGATTTACTATCTATCCAATGCGCCAATAGGTCAGTTCACACGTGTACACACATGTTTATATACACGGTTGTATATACATATGTGTGTATAAACACTCTTGTATATACACACACATATGCGAGTTTACACACATGCATATATATATATATACACACGTTCATATGTGTGTCTGTGTATATATATATTTATATACATCGCACACAAATATGAATGTATGTGCGCACGCGTCCACGCACGCACAGACGCATATATTGAGGGCTTGGAACCAGAGCGGCGTAAGTGAAATTTTGGGCAAAAATTAGTTATATCAAATTAAAGCTCCTGATGAGATCTGAATCAGCAAAAAAGGCGTATGTGCAAAACTTCAATTAATGACCAACTATTGTTCTTTAAGTATATTTCATAATTAATAGTATATATCAAAATATGTTTTAACGTGAAGATGATTCTTACACACATTCGAGACAAAGTATGCACAATTTTTTGGGCTCCAGCAAAGTGTGTCAAATGTCACTTACGCCCCACGGGTTCTAGGCCCTCGATATACACATATATCTATCTATATGGCGCATTAAGCAGCAGTGTTGCCCTGTCCGTGAGTCAGCACTGTTTAGAACTCTGACAGTTCTGCTCGAGTGTTACCAGACAAAGGCTGACTTTTGATCTGCGTGTAAGCAGCAGGGGTTTACTGACTCCAGATAGACGGGCTGAGCCGGGGCCACATGTGTGTGCCCAAAACAACTGTCCCCCGTGGGAATGAACACTCTGGAGTCCGAGGAAGTGTCGCGGGCTTTGGGGGTATTTTAGACTACCCCGGTCGCCACACACGCCTGTCACCGAGACACAGTGACCAGAACGACAGTCGTCGTATAGTGGCCTGCCGGGATTCGGGAGAGTGGTTTTGCCTTCTGACCTTTGGGGGTTAATTATAGCCGGGCCCGTATTGCCCCGGCCTGCAGCTGGACCCTGTAGAATGCGGTTAACACACCAGGGCCCATGGGCAAAGCTGCAGTAAGACTTAAGACCGGGAGAGGATCAAAGGGAATGGAGATGCCATTCAGAATATAGAGGCAGGATTAGAGAGAGTCAGGGGGCTGTGGCAGTGCTGACGCGGTGGTACGCGGGAGAGGGCAACACTATAATGGACATGGCCACTGGTGGGGAACATGTGGGAACTTAAGCTAAATTCTAATCTACAACTCTGGGGCTTGAGAACCAAATTCAATGGAGTAGAAGATTATTATGCTCAAAGAAAGCGGCGTGTGCGTGCATGCGTTATTGACTCACAGGCTGTTCCTGGCTGTAGTACTCGTGGGGCCTGATGTGCAGCTGCAGAGGTCTGGCGGTGAGCTGGTTGAAGGCGGGCGTCAGCTCAAAGCAGTTCTGGAACAGCGCTACCCGGGCGAAGATGTACAGACCCAGTCTTGCTCTTGACATGGCTACCACCAGACGCCTCACATCCCTGTTGAGAAACAGAAAAAATGCTGAAAATTGGTTTGACACAATTGGGGGAGGAAATGAAAGAGAAGTGGCAGAGGTGGGGAGGAACGTGTGAAATTGGAAGAGGAGAAGAAATGTGCGTGTGCGGAGGGGGGGGGGGGGGGGAGAGGGGGGGGGGGGGGGGGGGGGGGGGGGGGGGGGGGGGGGGGGGGGAAGGGAGGAAACAAAAACAGGATCAAAGTGAAGACAGCAAACGAAGGAAACGGCATGAGCAGCGTAGGAAGAGAGAGGTTTAGTGAAGGGATAAGGAGAGATAGGTGAGGGGGGGAGGGGGGGCAATTATAGACACATGGAGAGAAATAAAGAAATGGGAGGCAAAGGGCAGGGATGAACAGCAGACAATGAGAGGGAGCGGTGGCCGAGAGGGGACTGAAGAATGACGAGATTAGAGACCGAGGAGTCTGCTCGGCTTGCTGTAACACACAAAGTGGCTGTATGCCAAATACCAGAGTGTCCAACAGCAACTTAAAAATACACGCAACAATCCATACGTTGGAGCACACGGCAAGTCCATAAAGCCAAACATGAGCCACATTAAAAAAATAAAAGGACACGGAATTTAACATTTTAAGGGAAGCAAGTCTTACACGAGCAGCTCTGGGGACGCGGAAATCTTAGGGGGGAATTGAACACGCCATCACAACTCGCACCGAAGCAAAATACACAGTCATACATACACAGTACATAACACGAAGCGACATGCAGCCAGAAAAATATGGAGTCCGCAACCTGGAACATCGTGCGATTAAGAGGATTAATTCTTGAAATATGAATGATGAGTTCCATGAATATGCAGAGAGGGGGGAGCGAGGCTTACTGAAACCACTGTGCAGTACAACCTATAGATCTATGTGAGAATGACTGCATGTTTGGAGCGGGGAAGAGAAGAAAAAAACTAAAGAAGGAAACTTGAAAGCTCAACACAGCCTAGAACCAATGGGCACAGAGCTGTAGAACAGAGCAACCAATCACAAAGCACGATAGCTTGTGGACATGGCACAAGCGAGTGCCACCCACCTGGGCTTTGTTGAGACACGACAGGGCAAAGCGGACAAGTGGTGTGCGTGTGTCTGTGTGTGTGTGTGTGTGTGTGTGTGTGTGTGTGTGTGTGTGTGTGTGTGTGTGTTTACATGTCAGAGCATGTGAGGATCTGTGCTTCCTTGTCAGTGCGTGTGCGTGTGTGAGCATTGTGCCTGTGTGTATCAGCAGGAAAGCTTCACCTATCAAAGCAAGGGTCAGCTCTTCATAGGGTCAGCAGTGTCCTCCCTGTGGTTGTCAAGGCAACGGATTGCCACGAGGTAAAAAGCGGGGGGGAGCAGGTGAAATCAGTTGTACACCGCCGAGATCCCAGTGTGTGACAATCACAAAGGAGAGCACAAGAATTTCCCATGAATCGCTGTTTTTCCAACCACTCAACCGCCAATTCAGAAATGTCAGGAACACAACAATATGAATGAATATCAGACTAAAGGCCAAAAAGGAAACCGGTAAGCTACCCTGCACGGTTACGGCCACTAACGATGGAGATTGCTGCTGCCACATTTCTTGCAATACGGAAATGATGCCAAACTCACTACAAAACCACAAAAATAAATGTGAATACAATCACCTCGATGTCCTTCAAAGTAGCAGGTACCAACGTTTTCAATAGACTGTGCCAAGAAAAATCTAATGTGACGCAAGGAAACGCACGCACGACTGCTGTAAGCCAGCATCTGATTGAAGTTGGTGCCCAATACGAACGGAAAGAGGTTGCGCCGGAATTAATAGACTTGACTTGGTAAAACATGAAAAATAGACTGCAACAGGAATGTATGTATTCAGAAAAATTGTTTAGGAACCAAAGTCAATTTAAAAGCTGCATTCTATTTTGAAACGTTCAATAAATATTTAAAAAATAGTGTCCGTCTGTCATACTTTCCACTCATATAATAAATATACAAATATCAATCAGGTTATTATGTGCAATCAGGCACTTTTAATTGCCCCTCCAAGGTATACGGTGGGGTGGTCATTTCTTTGAAAGCGTTGTTTTTTTTAATCTCCGGAACAAAGAGCTGACGTGACAGACCAAAGGCATTAATTAATCTCATCTGTCCAAAAGGCATTTCCCAAGAAGCATTGCAGCATGTCCACACGCATTTTAGCATGCTCCAGTGAGGCTTTTTTAAGCGTTCTCTTTCATCCTGGGTCTTCTACTATAGAAACCACTTTCATTCCAAGAGCAGTGAAAAGGTGCAGTCCCACATTGAGGTATCACCTTGGATCTTTTTCCACCATTTCAACTATGCTCATGTTCATTCTGAAATTGCTTTTGCAAGCACTTCCTGGGATGGACTATAAACATCTCGCTTACATTACCAACTGTTGTACGGATCATTTGAAATGGGTTTCACTCAGATACATGGGAACCAACAATCCGGAGACACGAGTCACAATCACAGTCTCTAATCCAAAAAGGAAACGCGCACAACCCTTTGTCAACTGTCACTACTCCACTACAACACAAATTGTTACAAGGATGCGTCCAGTTGTGTACAAGGCAGGATGCAATATCCAGTGAAAGGCCAGATCGGATGAGCGATGCCGAGGCGAGAAGGTGGCTGGCAGCGAGATAAACGAACACTTGCTGTGGCCCACTGCACTTTCCACTCCCGGCAACATCAAGTCATTACTTTGTCCAGTTTGAAGTGTTTTTCTCTGCCAGCAAAAAAACGATCGTGCTCGGAGGGGGTGCGTGCGGCCGGCCAGCGCGCCCTTTCCCCACAAGTATTTAGCTACAAAAGCAATTATTCGCGCCGAGGTTCCAATTTGCAAACTGTCCAATGGCAGGACGGATGAGTGCAACGGCGGTACAGCTGCGCTAAAAAAAAAAAAAAAAAAAAAACGGGAGCTGTTGCAATTCCAACAGCAGCTAGAGTACATCACATCACAGCCAGAGGCCAGCGAGTCAGGCTTAAGCACTGCGCACGAGTTCCGCCTCAATTGTCCGGTATTAAAACACGCGGCGTATTAAGTGTGAAGAGCTCATCGGGATCTCACGGCGGCCGAGGAGCAAAAAGGCCATTTTGGGCCACAAATCAATTCAGGGGAAACGAGGAAGGCGGCGGCGCGCAAAGAAAAGAGGGAGCGGGGGAGATCAGCAGGCCCAGTGGAAGACTATGAAAAGGAGACCGGCGAGGGAGCGCCGTTAAGCAGCGAGGGTGTGGAATGAAAAGACATAAAACCCGCGGCGACAGCTTGGTTAACCCTGGTGTATCTTAATCACTCTTACAAGGTTCTTGCCTCTGAGCGGAGCTCTTTGTTTCATATTCTCAGCCCCAATCATCGGCGCACAATAGCGTCTCTTAACCGCCACAAAGGGAGCCGTCGGTGCTCCCGTCACGAAACCACCTCGACAGTTTCTGCCTCAGATTAAGCTCATACATAGTTGAAGGCAGGCTTTGTTTTCGGCAAACTGCGTTCGGTAGTTACACATCTCAACGCCGGAAGGCCTCCGGAGAGCAGCTGTCTCTCTCGGGAGTCAAATGCCGACGTTTATGTTCCTGGATCATGTGCATATAAGCCGTCTGCCCTAGTACACCGGCATATTTACATATTCACAGGGGGGTGCGTCGGAGTAATTACCTGAGATGTCCTACGGCTTTGGTGCGGACCAGCGAGAGGATGATGTAGTCGTTCTGCTGACCCTGGAACCTGTCCACCGTGGTCACCTACGTGGAAGAAAAACAAATATTCCTTCATCAACAGGAAACCTCAGGAGTATTGGGGGAAAGAAAACACACACGAGTATCTGAGGTATGCTATTGCAGCATGTATTTTGCAAAGTAAGTGAGCGTTTGCATTTTAGGTAGGTGCGAGGATTTAGCCGAAGAGATGAGCGAGACCGATTTGCGTCTTACGGTCTTTTTCTTGTACGTTTGTGTTTGAGGGGGAACACCCCTTACGGCGGTTATCTCTGTGGGCCACACGGGCGGGCGCCGCGGTTAATACGGCTTAAGGGGCATCTGCATCCACTAGCCTCTTACCTGGGACCACGAGACCCAGGGCCAAGGCCACGCTACTTTCAGGGAGACAGAATGGAGGAGAAGTGGCCCCCTTTTTTTTCTCCTACCCAGGGAGGTGGAAATTTGTGGCAGCCTATTTGTTTTGATACCCTGGTAATCCTGCCTCGCTGAGAAGAGCACTTGCTTCTGTACATGGGGAACTGAGCCGCGTTTTGAAATTGTCAGTTGCGTCGCATTAAAAAAAAAAAAAAGAAGACATTTTAAACTCGACTCAATGCCAGGAAAATAAGATGCAACCCAGTCAAAACTGAAGACATACTAGTATTGCTACAGAGTATTGCGGCCCACTGCTGCAGCAGCATTAAAACCAACCAACTATCTTAAATAGAGGTTAATAATAGTTGGAACATTTCTACAACTTGGATTGGAATTCCAGTAAAATCATCACGCGTTCAAAAATATCTGCTTACGAGAACTAATCTTCAAATGATATTACAAAATTGTTTTTAAACAATTTCCCCATAGCAACAGCGGCCAAGGCTTAAGGGAGGCATTGTGTTGCCTTGGTGAACAGAATCACAAAAGGACAAAACAAGATGGATGCCTATTAGCTCAAACCAATGAAATGTTTGACTGCAAGGGAATAGAGTCGCAGAAGATGGTACGACAGGGGGTCAAAAAGGCCACGTGCAGGGAAACTCGAAGGAGAAAGAGGTTGGCTTTTCCTATACGGATCTATAATCCAGAGTGGATCAATAGGACATCAGCGACCAGCGAGAAGCCACGCGAGCCCCGGGAAAACTGCAACCAAACCCTGAGCCGCCAGTGCCCGATTAATCCTGTGGTATTTATCTTCCTCTGGCTGAAAACAACTTTCAATGATCCTCGAACAACCTCCATGCATCCATTCAAAAAACGATTTGGGGTAACAGGAAGGCAAAGAGGGGAGCATGTGGCTGTGAATGTGTGGAAAAGGGAATGCGGTGGGGATAATGAGGTGGTACGCCAATATTTATTTAGGTCTCTCTGTTGCTATGCAGAACAGGTGCAGCACCGGCGGCAACAATACGTCGGGCTGTACAATTGCGCGAGGCATCGGGGGCTCTGTATGTTCATGTCAGACGTTTTCACGTTAAAGTGAAACAGCTGCGATACGCATGCATGCACATGTCCACACCATTTGCATACACCGACCAAAAGGAGTGGGATATGAACCACGGATCCACCGGACTATAACCGCATGGTTTATACAGACGGTGCAAACTGGGTTTGCAGAGAAGAAGGGATGCTCAAGACGAAAGGGGTTATTCTTAGCCCACAGACGGAGACAATGAAGCCCAGATCGACGATCTCCCCAAGGTGTAGCATTTTGCGTGGCGTTTAGTTATTCATGAGAAATCTTTTAGGGGAGTGAATTACAGAGGTCACGTCGTCATTGTGGCACATGCATGTCTACGGAGGCAACGCAGCGCACAAACACACAGGTTGCGCTGTGAGGTGCATGCTCGTGCGTACTGGGTGGTAAATAGGGGAAGCTGTTTGCCTGAGTTATAGTTAATGATTTAATAATGTCAAATGAAAAGAAAAAGGGGGGGCAGACAAATTGGTGCTTAGCTCCAGACTCGCATATGTCCACTGCCTAACTGGCTGTCCTTAATTAAAGTCATGACAAGTGTGCTGGCTGTTGACATTTGGTTGGTTTTAGCCACAGTGACACATTTTCAGACACACTGGACCCAATGCTCAGCGCCATGACCTTTTAGCGGCGCGGCATTCTCCCACAAGAGTCTCTTTCCCTTTGTCATCCCGCTCTCTGTCTCTCTCTCTCTCTGGCTATCCTCCTTCTCAGCAAATCTCCCAGCCTGTCAGCCCTGTCACTTTATTGCTGGGCATGCATGCTGACTAAGGCCACGAGCACATGGAATAGTACTTTCTGCCTTAACATTGCAGGACATCCAACACGCACGACCAAGCGCCGTTTCCGGCACACTTGTCGGAGAAAGGGAACATACTTGACAAAAACAACAAGGTGGGGTGCAACATGACAAAAGCTCTACTGCCGAGGATGCTGGTGAGGCTGCACGACCTCAGTTCAACTGAGATACGCATGATGGGTGTAAATGTAGCGCGGGGAGACCACTGTCATTACAGGCGCCCCGCGGTCCCACTACGAGGGGAATAAATGATCCGGAGTTAAGCAAGCCAAGAGCCAGCTTCTCCTACTGTTTAATACAAAGAGTTTATAACTCTACGTGAAAAGCCGACCTCGTCCAATGCCACCCCACATAATGTAAGACATGCCATCTTGTCGGAACTTTCTCTGGACGGCCTGCATAGACTGTGACATCGTTAAGTGCGAAGAGCAAGGACCAGATAAAGGTGTGGGTAGAGAAGAGAGAGGAAATTATAACCTGGGGCTAGCGGGTAAAAGCGTTTGGCAGTACAAACAGAACAGGAAAGGGAGACTGTGCCAGCGTTTTGCTGACTTAACACAGAGTATGGGCTGGAGAGGAGGATGAGAGACGAGAGCCGTTCTGGGGGGGGTGGATGTGGGCTGGATGAAGACAACTCAACAGGGATCCTTCAGGGCTGAACACAGCTCAGAGTTTTCACCCACGCTCTGAGCATCCAGGCTCCTTCAAATAATTACCTCAGCCACACACACAAACACACCACAGAGTCGAACGCATTCCTCAGATAATCTGATTCGCAGAAGTAGGCTGGTGTGTACACCGTTGCGGGCACAGGGTCCAGCAATGTCCTGCCCTATGTGGGTCTTATGACCTGCAGCAGTCTTAATGGTCTCATGATCAGGAGCTGGACAATAATAAATTGTCGCCACAATTAAAACACTTTACCCAAAAGCATGTAAAGTAAATGACGTAATGTCACAAACCCCTCATTAATCTTCGACCCCACAGGATCTATGTCGATTGGCTAAAATTCAAGGATTACGTAATGTTACATTGCGAGGACAAAGAGACTTTCAAAATGTAGTTGGAGTGTAATTAAATTGCAAAGGGAAGGAGAACGAGTATGTGTGTTTGTGGGCAGCATCAGCATATGTGTTGTGAGAATTGAGCGCTGTGATTTCAAGACTGAATAAGAGGCTGAAATGACAGCCGCTGACATCTGGGGGCGTAAAGAAACGGTGTCCATGTGCTTACAGTGTGTATTAGGTTTGTGCCCCACTTTACTAGTTTGGACTCCTACACACATTCGTAATATCCGAAGTGAATGCACGTCTGCAGGGAGTGTGTATATTCCTTCCTGATGGTAAGAGGAAAGAAAGAAAAAAAAGTGTCACCCTGGAACGATGAGGAGCATGCACCGTTCGGGCGTGCGTAATTCGGTTGTTTCTTGGTGCTCCATGACAGGGGAAATGCGTACGCGTTCTTTTCAGGTGAACTGAAGGCTCTTGCCTCGTAAAGAGATTACAGCGATTACACAGACTTGACAGTCTGCCAAGTACGGTACTATACAATGCTGCTAAAGAGAGCTGCGTGACGGTGTGACACTTGGACGATACTACACTCAATGTGACCCAATTAGATGGAAGTGTTCCCTTGCCTGGACCCGACATCGATCACCGCGAAAAATGGTGACCACGAGACGCTGCAAACCCAACGGTGGGAACTCGTGTGCTCACCTTGTTGGGCTGTCCGAAGAAGGGGTTGGCGCCGCAGCGTTGGTTGATGACGTCTCTGATCAGGTGCTTCTGCCCGTTGTAGGTGGTGAGGATGCTGATGCGGTCGGCGGGGTAGCCCAACAGACGCATGTACATGTACAGAGCCACTGAATACTCCGCCTCTGCCAGGTTCTGCACGGGAGGACAGAAAAATGCAGAGGCCAAGATTAACATCACAGTATATTACGCACACAATGTATAGTACATAGGTAAGGACAAATGACCCGCTTTCCCAGAGAGACCGAGATGAACGGCGCAAACACTCTTACCAGCGCAACCCATGGCTACGTGTCGCGTTTCACACCTTGCTCTCCTTATTCTCGTGTACCATCTTGCTCCAGCCCTCTAGCCTGTCGAGTGTTTCACTTTCCAGCCAGATAAAAGCCCACTCATTCATGCACGGGTAGCCATCTGATTTGGGCTGGAATTAATTGCCTCAGACAGAGTTCAACACCAACTCTAGCCCAGCTGGGACCAAATGTCCCATTCCAGGATCCCCCACATGGAGGCACTGAGGGTGAATGGCAAAAATTCACTTTGATATTCAGTCAGTTTTGTGTTTTCTGATGTGTCAAAAGGCTGCGACATCAAAACATCTCCTCAGTCTGACGGCAGGATACATATAACACTGCATTTACATATGATGTGGAAAAAGCAGATACTGCCAATGGTTCCATTCTACATAAAAAAACACACACTTACATACATGCAGAGACACATATAAGGTGCGTGCGTGCGTGCGTGCGTGCGTGTGTGTATATATATATATATATACATATACACATATACACACACTGATATATTTATATATGTATATTGGTATTCAAACAAAGGAAAACCCCTATATTCTGAATGTGTTAACATGCAAACACAAGAGTGCTTTATTAGCAAATTCCTCTGTGTTTGTATGTGCATCCTGGCTCCAAGGCTCTGCCCTTCAAATGTGACCAGAAAAAAAAGAGGCAACAGTTTGCATTATTCATGTAGTTTCAATTAAGCCTGGACTGCAGCCTCACATCTTTGATAATAATTTATGCAGCTTCATCAACTGTTCCTGGTCCAGCTGCAAGGGAGTCAACGCATCAAAAACACTGACAGCCTTTGTTGTTCTTCCCCTATAACCTGTCTGAAAATGGCACACATTCAGATCGTCAGTTTCCACAATAAGAGTAGAATATGGAGTACATTATATTAAGGACGTAAATACACCACTCCATTTCAGAGTTAAGATCAGGGTTGTTTCCGTAAACCCCTATTTTCATTCTATTAAGATTGCTTTACAGTTTTGTTGCAGAGGAACAAAAAGATCATCAGAAACATTTACATATGCATGAGTCTCACACACGCACAAACACACACATGCACATAGACACACAAGGAGTCATATCTAAGCAGACATCTGGCCGGCCTTTCCAGCTTTCCCTACCCCATGTGCATGTTTAACACGAACGTGATCTACACTCCGTGAGAACTTGGTAACCATAACAACCATTTCAAACCAAACCAAAAACTGTTTGAGCCACAAGACAAAGACTGTGGAGATTGAATGCATGGGAAAGGGAGGGATACGCCACTTCACCTGATGGGCTGATAAAAAGGGAATACATCTGCAACATATGTGTGAGTAAAGCACATCATGACATTTGCGACAACAGAAGATGTGGACAAAAATAAGCATCTACTCTGTTTTTCTCTGCAAATTATGTCAACGGGCTGAGACTTGAAATGGAAAGTGCTTTAGCAAATGAGCCAAAGAAGCACAAACAGACCTTTGGACCGGACAGCATGCACCGGATACAATTGCTTCTCTAGTGTCCAATTTATTTCCAGGAAAGCCTGTGCATGGGTGTGCACAAATCCGTACTTCTATCTTTCTGAGGACCACTTTGAGTCGAGGACCCTAGGGGATGAGGTCAGTAATGGAAGGACATTTTTCCTGGAGCAAACTCTCTTATTCAAGGTTAAGGCTGGGTTTTAGGGTGATCTTACAAATAGACTTAAATTAAGTTAAGGGGTCAAATTTTGGGGAATGCATTTTCTCAACATTTCTCCTTACCGAGACAGAGAATGACAAGTGTGCGTGTGTGCGCGTCGGTCATAGTGAGTGGTACTGGTAACTCCCTTGAGGAGCTGGAAAATGGCAAGAGTCTAATGGAGCAGAGGTTCATGTGACCCGGTGCCTCGAGAAGTGCACATGGTCTGGATTTAAGAACAATAAGCTCCACCGACGTGAGCATGCACAATGTTCAATGCAGCATGAAGCACTACGAATATATTCATTGGCCTTGAAGCTTTAAAAACAAACTGGTGCCCCAATTAATTGATGTTCTATTTTTCACCAGTTTGAATTAATTAGATGAGTTAACTCCAATCTGAAATAATTTTAATTTTGTTGTCCTCCGTTTTCTCTGTTGTGTTTAATAGTATTATAATATTATCCTACGGTATTACTCGTTTTTTATGGCACTTTTGATGTTATGTTTGGAAATACATGTAAGGCTCCTATGCTGGTGTAGTTACCCAGTAAGTAAGACTTTCATTTATTTACACACGCCTACAGTCCTCTGACCCTGCCCCACACACAGTCTAGAGTGTCTCAGCAATGTCAAAATGAAACACAATCTGGTTCCGAGTTTCAAGGACAAACTCTGGCCTGTGCTGGGCAGTCAGTGCTAGCTGCAGACCAAGCAGGGTTATGAATATATCATAATGACTGGTAGCTAAACCATTACATTTTAAAAATGGATGAACTGCTGTGTAGCTGCCAATTCAGGGGAAATGGAGGCTAGTGATGAATAGGCTTCTCGGCTCCGATGGAACTAAGTATGCACAAGTGTGTATCAGTGTAAAAGGGTGTATAAATTGTGTTTGGAAACTGCCCCGCATTCTCTAACGAAAACTATTTCTGCTGTTGCACCCGAGTGCTACACATATACTGAGTGGTTTATTACTGGCTGTTCACAGTTATCCAAACAAACGTTAATCTTTCTGAAATTAGAAATATTTTCTAGTCAAATGGTTTTGTTTCTGAAAACGGTTGATATGCAACCAGCTTTTCACTTTTGATGTGGATTTCTGTGTGCTGTATGTGTATTTATGTCCTGTAGTGTGTGCTACTGACCTGGTAGAAGTAAGGGTTGGGTTCAGATTCTCCCACTCCATTGAAGTCCTCCACATTAATCAACTGGAAGTCAAAGGTTATGCCAGGGTTGGGCACCTGGAACTCAGGCAGTTGCTGGACATGAGGAAGGTTCCCCAGGTGTTTGTAGCGCCAGTTGTACAGATTACACAAGCTGTGGGCACAAAACCAAATTGAAGCAATTGAATTCCCTTTGAGTGAGGAACCAGTACAAACCATTCAAAGATGGCACCCGCTTTAAAGTCTAAAAACTGCACTTATTACTGTGTGTCTGCCAGGGCGACCCACCTTGCACGTGCACGACCCTGTGCATCCAGGTCTATGGTGGGCACTCCCAGACGCACGAATCGAGTGAAGAGAGACTGCTCCATGTTGGAGTATTTCTGGAAGGCCATGTTCTTGATAACGGGGGGCAACTGGTGGTGGTCTCCAATCATGATCCAACGCTTCAACCTGCTGTAGCCATCCTCTGGGTTCTGTAGAAAGAACATAAACAAGTATAATATAATAATAATAATAATAATGGATAATCACCCATAAAATGAAAAAGTTATATATTTGGTGTATAATAAAGGAAATAATGAAAATCCTGCATTTTGTGTTTGTCACCCGCTGTATCTTAGTCTACTGTTTATATGCACTTTCCATTTCTGCCAAGGGTTCCCCCCTAAATGTTACAAACTGACCCTCAAACTCCTGACAGGCGAGGAAGCATGAAGGGCCCAAACAGCCCATATTTCACTCATGTCTATGCCACGCTGCCATTTTGCGAATTAGATTAGGTTTGTTTGGGTCGTACATACCGGGCTCTGATTTAATCACGGAAATCCCTAATAGGAGATGATCGACTGAATGCAGAAAGGGGAGTGGAGGGAGAGGAATATAAATATTTGAACTGTGATGTATACCTGGCAGAAGGCTATGGCTACGGTTCACTAGAGAAGAGATAAATAGAGGAGCACTGGCAAAGTTGTTGGATGGGCTGGTGTGCTTAATGAGCTCATCTGTAAAGAGACATCATCTTGGACAATTAGGCACAACTACCAGAGACGAGCGCCATTACTGTGCTTGGAGCCCATGCGTCAGACATGACCAGAGAACGACTGAGGGTAGAAAACTAAGTCTTCAGTTAATGATTAAAAGACACTTAAAGCAGAACCTAGGACCTGGCGGTGCATTTTCGGGCAAAAGTCTGCTTCATTAGGCATGCACATACGTTTTGGAACTTAGAGGATTACCTGCAACAATAGAGGGATGAAGGTCTCGATCTCTAGGATCTGAGCAGCTTCTTCCATCAGGATGTTGTCATACTAAGGAGGAGAATAGGCATTTTAACAGCAACAACACAACAAAATGAGGACAAACACGAGCTTAACCAGGCTGTCAAATCTCTGTATTAACTGAGAATGATCTACCTTGAATCCCAGCTCCACCAGGTCATGACGTTTGAGTGCAGCATGTGTGCAGGTCATGGCGATGATTTTGGCTTCCTTCACGAGCAGATACTTGGAACGGTCCAGGCCACTCCTCAGCAACTCAAAGGCCCTAAACTCCTTTTCAGGGTTAGAGAGGAGAAAGGGAGCGTCAGGTATGAATCACTGCACAAATACACTGTACACTGCCCGTTGGCCTTAGCATCGCCTTGGGTGATCTCATCACAAGTGGACAGTGTGTTAACGCCTGGCTTTAGAATCTCCTCGCGTGTCTGTAGTGAAGAATGGTTCTCACTTGCCCATTCCATACACAATAAAAAACGCTCATCATTTCTATTCGCAAAGACCAAAATATGTCGTTTGAGAATGTCAGAGCTGAGTAGGCGGCCCTTTCATGTGACCCAGAACGCATTTGCATTCCCACTGGTGAAAAAAAACAAAAAACAAAAAAACACGGTGACCACATGCATCCGAGAACACCTGCAAATGTGGTTTGAGTGATCCGATGTGTCCTGAATTCAACTGGGATTGTGTTCACACAGATAGACATGTTTGCATGCTGCTCGATAACTGCAGCTTTGGGAACCCTCGAGCACAAATGTGCTTACCTAATGCTAATTGCTAATTAAAAGCCAGTTTTTAAACACAATACACATCAGCATGTTGTTTTCATGCTGCCAAACTCACTGTACGGGGGCAGCAAAGGGAGTGAGGGAGTGGGGGAGGGAGGGGGGAGGAGGCGAGAAACGGACTCGGACAGCACTGGGGCATGAATACTTGATGAGTTACTATTTTAGCATTATATTAAGTCAATCAAAACATGCAATATTGATGAGAGCTATTTTTAACCTCTGTGGCTCCAGAGTGGTTACAGGGTGAAATCAAGATGGTAAGGACCCAGGGACAGTGAGATGGAAGAAAAAATGATCAAAAAAAGCAAGCTACATTAAAGGTGTGGTGGGACTGCAGAGGAGGAAGAGGGAGCTGTTTATAGAAGAGACTCTCCGGAGGCACACCGGGTCACTGACTGTCGAGCAAGACGTTCCCAGTACATTCCCATGGCAACTTATTTCAGACTACTTTTACATTTTAAAAGACAGACAGCTAAGCAAATTCAGCAGGATGTTGCCCTCCCCCGCCCCTCACCGCTGACAGCGATGCCTCTTAATGGGTGTACAGATTTCACTGCAGCATGGGTGAGGCAGAGGGAGGAGGGAGAGGTACTGTGATGCAGCGATACAGAGGCCAGCCTGATAAATCAAGGTCACCACGCGAGCTGGGATATTACCTCCAGCCAATAACTTTTTATTGCTTTTCAGAGACCTCCTTGGTGTTGCCATGGATCCCAAATGTTATTGTTATCCCCATAGAAAAGCACATTTTGGGCCGCGTGTGAAATAGTGATGGAGATTAAGATTAGATTGTAGTAATGGCTCATTTTGAACTGTGATTATTCTCCCCCCCCCCAAAGGATTTGCAAACATGTACAGTTATCCAAAATAAGTGCTGCAAAGTATCTGGTATGATGATTCACTTTTTTTCAACTATAGCAAGGAGACAGGTGTTGACTTGTTACTCTGTGTGTGTGCGTGTGTGCGTGTGTGTGTTCTTACCTCCAGCTGGGTGAATATTTTCTTGATATGGCGGTAGCAGCCCTCTGCGATGTCCATGTCCTCTTCATACGTCCGGCCCTTGAACACAGGCTGGGGCGCATTGGAGAAGTACTTGTGGAAGGGGAAGCATGATGCCACTGCCTCCACCTCCACCTCTTTGCCCTGTTGCGGCCTGACTTTGCTCATGTACTGTTCCCAGCGAGATATCACCTGTAACGGGGAGAGAAAGCAGACATAAGACAACGTTGTGACCCACTGGTTGGAAGATGGTAGTTTTGAATGTTGGGTAAAATACGGTATGCACGTGCAGTACATGGAGTTTTGCATGGATGTGCCATGGTTTAATGGCGCCTGCTCTATTCTTTTTATAAATATTCGACCTTAGCTAAAAGCACATTACATACAAAAGAACAAACGAGAAAAGATAGTCCCACTCTGCGAGAGGTTCCCCTGCTGAGCGCCTAATAAATCAGCTTCTGCCCAAACAGCAGGGTAGTCTAGTTCTATAAATACCCCCCTGAATAGGCAACTTTAAGGATAACATTAATGAGTCGGCTGGAGGACTCGGCTTAATTGTGTGTTAAGTATCCCCCTGTACGGGCTATTAAGACAACCGTCCAATCCTCAAGTATATCTGCACGTGCATCGTTATTGTTGATCCCAGACAGAAAAGTTTGCTTAAGGTCACAAATTCACACCAATCACAATTCCTTGACATTAACATCTTCAAATGTCACAGAGCTCCACTGAGCTAAAGGTGGCATCAAATGAATAGGAAACCAAAATAGTGAATTGTTTTTTCAGACAAAAAAAGTCCAACCTGCCAACGTATGAAACTGCCTTTGTGACAGTTCCTATTACACTAGGTGTCCAGTGGGCTGGATATGAACCTGTGCTTCCTGTGACAGTGAACGTGACGGTCACACCCTGCGCTTCCATGTGTTACAAAGGCTTATATTGTCTATTATGGAACCCTCCAGGTGAAGCACGAGAATAGATAATCATGTGCAGAGGCATTTTCCTGCAGCCCGAAAGGTCAGGGAGGGTTTTTCATTTCTAGGTATTTGCAGACCATGCAAGAAGAGCGAGTCTGGGGATTGGAAACTTCAATTATGGCTGGATTTGACTTGTAAGAATATATAGGAAAGACGGTGAAGAAATCAATTCTAATCAACTCCACAAACAACACATACACATCTTGCGACGGTCTTACCTGATAGAGGTAGAAGTGTCCCGCAGTCTCGCAGGTGTAGGAAACATCTCCAGGCACATCCAAGCTCTCCTGTAACCTGCCCACCTCTCTGAGGAGCTCCAGCCTTCTGGCCAGGACATAATTCACTCTGCCATATCTGGAGACAGACACCACAGCATAGCCAACAAGTCAACAGCTGGAGCCACAAAGATGTCATTCACAATCTGGAGTTTGGGAGTGATCAACATGCTGGTGGAGCAACCAAGAGACGGAGACTGCATACAAACTACTGTCCGCAGCAAACATTTCCGATTTTTCTGGCTTCAGCTTCTGAGGTGGCCTGGATCACGTCCCAACACGGCATCACACCACTTATTGTCCATGAATTGATTAACGGAGCAGAGCTGATATTAATCTTAAAGCTGTCGTGTTATTGTGGGGAACTTTGGCAGTAATTGCTTGGACTATGGTTTTGCCCTTGAAGCAGGTCATATGAGGACATAGTTTTACAAAATGAAATATATTGTAATTATGACCCTTGTTCAGTCGAAGTGAACAAGAATCGCCCCCAAATGTATGAGAGGTCTGTTTAGGTTCCACCATGCATCCTACTTTGCAGCTGAAGGATGCCTAACTGCTTTGAAGCAATTGGCAGGTGGCGGCGAAAAGAGCAGCGCACACAGACAGGAAGCGGAAGGGGTCGCAGAAGAACACTGGAGGTGAACTCTATTTTTAGACCCACTGCAACGATCCTCAGTCAGCAGCTGGGTCAAAGACGACCACACTGATCTGCCTCTTTGGCCTGGGAGAGAGAAATAAATAAATAAATAAAAATGGGGGGTGACCTTCCTCGCCGGGATGACAGACCTGTAATGCATGCAGCCACACTCTGAGAGTAACCCAAAATAGACTAGAGGGTGAGCGACCGTCGGAATTTATCGACATAGGTAGTTGTTGTTTTTTTTTCCCCCGAAAGGGAATTAATGTACAGCTTTCACACAACACCAGTGACGGCGCTCAAACCTGGGCGACAACGTGGATTTTTAATTAATCCAAGGTACAAATCAATACTAAAACCATCAATAATTGAATTTTAACCATGATCTCCTCGACACTCCACTCACATTGGACGGCGAAAAATTCAGACGCAGGGGCACGTTGTTTATTGATGGTGCTGCAGCGCACCCTTTGTCAGGCATTCGGAGGGAGCGCTGCCTTTCCATTTTTCATCTCGTGTACAGTGTTAATTAAAACTCTCTGGCTCTTTGGTGTCAGTGGGGTGGAAGGAGTGTGGAGCCTGCATGTTGTTATGAGGCAGCCAGGCGGGCGGGAACATATTAAATGCTGCTAGCCAACGCTCTTTCTTTTATATCGGTGCTGCTGCATAATTTAGGAATGTAACAGACTGCTTCCCCCTCGCGCAGACCCCGGTTCCCGCACAACACTTATTCATCGCAAAGTCATACACTCGCACTAAGCAGGCTCTACAGCGGATGAGAGACAGGCATAACCTCCCCCTCCCCCTCGGCCCCTCCCTCCTCTGGAAGCGTTGCTAAGAGATATAGGGAGCAAATTGCTCAGCGCCACAGATGGATAAGGTGGTAATTAACAATGTAGGCTTTAAGGGAACTTTAAATAGCAACGCCATAAAAGCCGACTAATATTTAATAACAATGAGCTGTATCTGAATGCAGGATTATTATACATAACAAAAAATAATAATAAAAATAAAAATGTTTAGGGTATCATGGGATAAACTCTTGCCCGAGTCCGTCATGATGACTTAAAGTGCACCTTCTCTTTTACTATCTCATTTTGCCTCGGTAGTGAGGACTGAGCCTCTCTCCTTCAAGGCATCAGGCAGGCACGCACGCACACGCACGCACGCACACACACACACACACACGCGCACACACACACACACACACACACACACACACACACACACACACACACACACACACACACACACACACACACACAAAAACACACTGGAATTACATAAAGATGTGGGTGAGAGAGTTGGTATCTACTGGAGCTTTCTTAACAGGACTCTAGTGGTTACCGTCTGGGGCTATTTGTTCTCTGCCCCGCCACCAGTGTAGTATGAGACACTGCGATACTGCATTTAAGTGCTCATTAGGGTGTAGACAAAGTTGTGAAACAACTAGATTTAGCCCTATATGTTGTATCATATTTTTTTATTCCTGCCCTAAGTGAAATAATATTCTGATGAGCGAAAAACTCTTAAAATATAATATATATATGCAATGTTATTACTTATTTCTTCTTATATTTAGTGATTTAATCATCACCGAGACATGCGTCTCAGAGTATCTCTGTAATTCCCCGTTCAACGTATAGCAAAGGTTATTTAAACAGTGTTCAACATTCAACAACGCTAGGCGTTTATTTGCATTTATTCCAACGGTTTAGCCAAGCACAACAAACCTACCAGGGTCAAACAAATAGACGAATGCCTGTGAGTGAAGGGCTGTTGGGAGAGATCCCTTACCCTGATGAATAGCTCCGAGAGGCCAGCAATGTCGAATGAAGATGAACCAGGTTCCTGGCCTGTCATACAGCAGTATCGAGTGCCCCTGTCACTGTGTTGGCTGAGACCAAGGATGCGTGTGGGCAGCTGGGCTGTTTAAATGTGTGCGTGTTGTCATCTGTGATCAAACAGTGAGGGGTTGCCTGTAGTGCAACAATTTGTTGAATGCACTTTCACACATGCATGTGCGATTTCGATTTGTCTCCACTTTTACATGTGCTTCGGCGCATCTGTGTGTGTGTGTGTGTGTGTGTGTGCGTGCGCGCGTGTTCTCCCTCCACCCATCCCATGCTGTCCTCACCTGCTGAAGTCTTTCTCCGTCTCCAGTTCCTCCTCTCCGTGGCCAAGACGCAGGAGGTGGCGCTCATCGATGTCTAGAGCCATGATCTTTTCAAACAGCTGGTTCAGAGCCTGGTGTCGAAGGGAACCATGGAAACAAGTAAATAGGATTAAACAAGGAAAGCATCTTTCTGGGAATATTGTCATGAATCAACAGTGCATGTGCATATAAACTGTCTGACTTTCTTATTCAGAATTTGGTAAGATTCTTGATAAAGTGGTGTTAATGTGTTATTTGATGTATTTACCTCGGAAGGAAGTAACGGTCTATCAGATGAAATTAAGTGAACATTAAAGGGGGGGGACTATTGCATGAGATTACAGTTTTTATCATAATATCCAGCTAGATTTCTTATGGCTAAAATTCCTTCAAGTGAGCTTCCACTGACGTAAAATAATAGCAGATTACTTTTTGATTAAGTACTGAGGGGGAAAGAGATGGGCACAAGGGAGCTTAGACTTCAATTTTTCCTCTAAGGTTTCAATAAAGCCTTCGCCTGATTAATGGGCAGTTTGGAGCACAAGCTGCAAATTCTCTAGACAGCGTCACTGTTTCTAGTGTTGGGGGAAAAACTACAAAAAAACCACAGAAATCTGAGCTGATTGGATGCGGAAGTGTTGTGTGTACTGTGTGTGTGTGTGTGTGTGTGTTGTGGGCTGACCTGATTTGAATGTGTGACAATGAGGGTCCTCTGCTCGGGAAAGTTGTGATAGAGGTTTGAGATGATCTGAACAGCGACGTCTGTCTTTCCGGTACCTGGTGGTCCTACGACCTGGAGAAATAGCAGAGGTGTTGAAAAAGGGAGAAGAAAAGCAAGTTGAGAGGTTCAGGCGGCACGGCAAAGGCTGGAGATAAAGCGAGCGGTTGTGACAGCTCGGCCTTGGGCATGTCAGAACAGGCTAGGCTACCCCACCCCCATCAGCCATGCTCAGGTGGACCCAACGCAATGTTGTGCAGGCTGGCATGCCAAGACGGTCGTACTGACTGCACAGATGGGCGAGGAAACGGAGCGCTACTGGAAAAAGGGAGAAATGCTACGGGAGGCATGAATATCTCATTATGTGAAGGCCAGAACCACTTCATTGTCCCATACACAAGGTACCGTTATCATAACAAGCCTCATATCTACTTTAACGAGGGGGAATCGCGCATCTTTTTAGTTAAGAAATAAATATTCATGAATCAGGTTGGTCTTAGTGCGGGTCTCTCAGGTGAGCAATCTCTGTTAAAAATAGAATGTACAATTAGATAGGCCTGCATAAATCAGGCCATAATCAGCCCCTTGGTTTCCCCAACATGAAAGCCAAACCCGGCAGGCTGGGAGGTGGTGTGTGTTTGTCACGGCTGCTAATGACGGGGACATACGCCAAGAAGGGAGGTTAGAGGAGATGAGCTGAAGAAGGTACACATGCATGAGTTGTTTTACGACTCTGCTGATAGCCCACCTCTCGTATTTACCTCACATAGCTGCGCGATAAATAACTCAACAGACACAACTGCCAGCTTCCCGTCAGCGCGTTGAGAAAGCACAAAAAAGCAAAAAAAAAAAAGAGAGCGCGCTTCACTTCTCGAGATATCACGGCAGGCTGGGATGACATAGCCGAGATCCTAGGAGGTTTTATGTGTAGTTGAACGTTAAAGTGGCAACGTGAAAGCTACCGAGGGGATTTCAGGGAAATTGGTCACCGCTCCGCATGAGTGATTTGAAACATCAGCATATTTATCGTCGAAGGGATTTCCCCTTAGTGTACATCACTGAGATCAATGGCTGCAAAATGTTTGGCTTTAGAACGGCGTGCCAGAAACCGTATACACCTGCATCATCTGCACCGACTGTGCCGGAAAGGAGGCGCTGCCCACGCAGGCTCACCCTCACTCGAGGAAGACGGAGCATGATAGAGGTATACCGCTGGATTTAAGTCTAATCCCATCTGCTACGTTCTGGGACGTTTGATAATAACAACAACGGCAGCAGTATTCCTTTATTGAAATTAAACAAAAAAATGTAACCAAAAGTTGTTCTCAATGCAAAAGATGTTTCCGACTTGCTTTTGCAACCCTAATAAGACAGATGGCTCATCCAATCACCTGCTGGGTACTATTTTAGAGCATCTGCCTTTTTTTTTTTTTTTTTTTTACAAACTGTTTCCAATAAAGCCTTCGCACGGGATTCTGTGTGACAAACCATCTGGCGATTCAGGTTATGAGACAGTTGAAATGGTGTGATTTATAATGTAATTTAAGTAATAAAGGTCTCTTACGGTTTTCGTTGGCAACCACGATTCATTCTCAAAACAAATGAGCAAGTTACGCAGCGAAACATGAAGTAAAAAGTCCTTACCATGGTGAGTCCAGGCTGCATCCCAGCTCGAATGGCTTCAATCTGCGTAGGGGTGAACTGAATTGTGTTCCTGTAAGACATTTACATTGCAGATATTAATAAAGCAAATAATAATTAGTCTAAAATACCGAGTGGCCTCGACAACAGAAGCTCGTCTGGTCTTTTTTAGGTGGTGCTTAATGCTGCAAGTTTTGTTCTGAACTTTTTTGAGCTCGTCTTTAAAGACTGTCGAGTCCCTGTGGACATGTCAAGATTTAAATATCAAAGCGCAACCTGGAAACCAACAAAGGATGCTCTTACATTTTGATGATGCGCAATTATGGTGTGATCTCATAAGTGCAGGAATGTGAAATGATTTTCTGTTCACCGGGAAGAGCATAAAAATCTTCATCCATTATTGTTGGCAAAACAATGATTAAAATAGCATCTCAACATGACAAACTAATAACTATAATAAGAATCTGCCCCCTGAAAGTTAATGATCATCCATTACACTCTCACCGTTTGGGCTGGTTGTAGGGATATGGGCCACGGTTGAGAGTAACATAGGGCTCAACGACCAAGGTCATGTCTTGCTCTTTATCTTCCGCCTCTTCATCGACCTTTCTCTTCTTTCCTTTGTCCGTTTTGGTTGAGATGGGAAATTTGATTCTGGAAAAGGTGAACAGGAAAAGAGGTTCATTTCACGACAGGAAGTGCATGCAACACTGATCTCTACATTTATTTGATAAAGGTATTTCCCCCGTGACCCGTTCTCTCCTTCCTTTTATTATTGGATCATTGACTTTCACCTGAAAGGTGGGACTTGAAGGTCAGGATTCTGCTCCGACACTTGTATGGTGTGACCGGGGAAGCATGAATGCAAATGCTCCAGGGACAGGAACGTGTCATTGAAGTCCAACGCTGGGATCTGATTGGGCATCTTGGAATAGTGGGCGCTGCCAGGATCGCCGTAGCCGAGGATAATGTCGTGGAGCCAGTCTGGGACAACGCACTCTGTGTTCATCAGGTTTCTGATGGTCTCCAGCACTGCCTGAAACGGGAGGAGAAGGAAATAAAAACACAGTAAATAAGAATAAAAACCTGAAGGAAAACAAATCTCGCTGTCTGAGGCATGTCAGAAAAGAGCCAATCATCCCACACAAAGTGGCGAAACAGGATAAGAATAGCTCTGTGGTTGGATGATGGGATAGCAGGTCATTTGTCTGTCAATTATATTTTAATGAACCACAAACTGTCTAATACCCTTTGCATCAGACACAGTGTCGGAAAAAAAACAACGCTTTTTTCTTTTATCTGTGTCACACATCCAAGATGGAGAGGAGTGTTTCTTGAATACCCATTAGTTCCTGTGTTGTTCAAATTCAGAAAAAAAAAACACTTCAAAAACATCTGATGGTGCTCGCGCCGTGAAAGACAAACGTGGGTTTGCGGAAATCGGGGAAAAAAAAAGGATTTGACAAAGCCGTAATGAGAAGCTCTAAAATAAAAGGCTGCAGTGTGTGTGTGTGTGTGTGTGTGTGTGTGTGTGTGTGTGTGTGTGTGTGTGTGTGTGTGTATATATATATGAGCGTTGTGCATTAGCGCGTGTACTTTCGACGTGGAACGATGGAGCAAAACGAGGAAAGGACAGCTGTGATTTCTTACAAAGTTTCACTCGGCCTGCTGGGAAAACTTCGGTGAAACCATCAATGAAAATGTCAATCTCTATTTCCTTTCGAGAACCGTTGTGCTGGGAGCGACCTACAATAAAACGTGTTTTTGCTTTCCTACGGAAAACGGCAATATACTTTACAATGCTGGTTTGCGGCCACAATGGGATTCTTTAAGGCGACGTGAACATCCAGTGGGCAGTGCCTCTCTTTGAGATGACAGGGTGGGCCTTGGCTGGGTGGTAATCTTAGCGCTGCCCTGGCCCCAACCTCCCAGCCACAATTCCAGGGAGAGTATAATGCGTGCGATACATCACTCGGAGGTGGTGTTGGTTGGACCAGAGCTCAAGGTCCGAAGATAAAGCACTCAAAACACACTTTACATTGAGGGGTGACCTGCGCGCTTCAAAATAGTAGTCCGAACCTTGAAATTGTTCTCCTTGGGTTTTCGTCTCATGATGAGGTTGAAAGTATCGTACGGGTCTTCGGTGCCGCTCTGTATGTTGTTGGTCATGTCCTGCTGATACTGGTTCGGGTCCAGCCAAACGCGGAATGTCCTGGCGTCTCCTCGAAGCTTAGGCTTTGGGTCGGGTCCTGGAAAACAGCGGTGGGGAGAGTGAGGGGCCAGTAACCTTTAGTGATAAATATAGAAGTAATACATCTACAGTTGTATGTGTGCGTGTTTTTTTGGTTAACCACCTTTCAATCTCTTCAATCCGATCAATTTAAAAAGATCCAAATACAAAGAGACATTGTTTTATATGGACACAGGTCAATATTGAAACGGAATTCGCTCATTCCCAGAGGTAAAGCCTCGATGTCATTCCATCCTTGCATTAGAAATTTAAAGCCTTTTAAAAAAAATAAAAATAAAAAACTCATCCTGCGTGCCTTGCTACCGTACTACGACTCTTCGGGGGTAGGGGTTACATGTAGATGCTTGACTGACAGGCTAGGGGCTTAAGGCTTACTCCCATCGGGAGCCAGTGTGGTGCAGCAAGTGCAGCCCTCACAGATGTCTAAATAGATTCTTGTGTAGAGCTGCAGGGCACAGAGCAGGAGAGTGAAACCCAAATCCTTTCTGGCTTCTGTTGTGTGAGCCTTTGCGTGTGTGTGTGTGTGTGTGAGTATGTGCGTGCGTGAGTTAAACCAAGTGCGCTCCAATGTAACTCAGGCATGATAAGGTGGATATACATGAATTAATGGTAAAAGGTTGATGCATTACGCCGCTCATTTAAATCGCGCATTTTGGAAACATACTGAACACAAAACAATTGTCACAGGACACTATGCGAGTCAGGTCGTAGTGTCTCCAAATCGTATTGTCTCCAAATCGTATTGTTGTACCTCCCAACATCTCCGCCAAGTGCCCAGTGATCTGAGCCATCGCCCCACCGACAGGTTAGCCGGAGTACCGATTATTCCCGGGGATCTGAAAGTTTAACCAAGCCAACACAGCGCAGGGCATGTTCCCCGGGCAAGATGTCTATTTAGATATGCCCGCCCTCTGCATAGTTAATCCAGACAGATGAGAGAGGATCGGGGAAAGGGTGCTTCAGTTCATGGACACGAACCCCGACAGGGGAAAAGGCAAACACTTAGAAAGGCAGCACTGGGCTAACTCAGGACAGCGAACCACTCAGAGTGAAAGCTTTAGGCCGTGCGGAGGAGCACAACAAAGGTACATGGGTATCATGCTCCTGTAGCACATATTTTATTTCTTTCCAGCGAAGAACGTACAGTTAGGTTTTGGTCGCAAGTCATTCCTCAGAGAAACGTGGCACCCCACAGTCAAAGTCGTTACTATATTTTGCAGGACGAGCGCCGCATTCACTCATTGTCCTCTTACAGAAGCACCTCTCTCCTCCGTTAAATCCAATAAATAAAGCAGCTGGCGAGGTCCAAAGCTCTCAGGTGCTGTCGTCGACCTCGGGGTTAATGGAATGTTAATGTGAACAGGTCGGGTCTCACTGCGATCGTTACCATGACAACGCCAGCCTGAACCTGTCCTGAGGACCAGTCGGGGGAGGATTGTGTAAAGACGGTGTGATGGGGGGTGGATGTCACGTGTCTCCAGTGTGTGTGTGTGTGTGCCTGTTTGTGTCTGTGTGCATGATGAGCATACCTTCCTCGATGACACGTCCCTTGTCATCCAGCATGCCCTGCACCTCGCAGCCCCTCACATACGCCAGGCCAGTCTGCTCCACAAAGGGCTGGCGCCGGTCGAAGCGTGTGCCATAGGGCAGGTTGGGCCGCACCGTGACCAGAAAGATAACGTCGTGCTTCCGCAGACCTACGGGGACATGGGGATGGGGAGAGCAGTTAGAGAGCGCGCGACTGCAAGAAAAGAGATTTCGAAACAGAGGGGAGAAGCAGAACAAAGAGAACGCAGGGAACATATAGAAGCAGAGAGCGGTGACGGGGGTGAGGGTTAGTAAAACAGACTAGTAGTGGAGAAACAGCTGTGTCAGCAGTTGCCTGATCTTTATAACACGAGGATCTGATTATACGATGGGGAAAGGGCCACTGAATGGAAGGAAGAAATACTTTATTCTATATACTCTAATTCTAAATACTCATTATTTCGCTGAGTTACAGGCGAGACAATAAAATAATAAAATTTGTAATAAACAATGAAGGGGGGGGGGGGGGGCATCAATGTGGGATGCATTCGGGTGACTTTTTAAAGCGTTCGCCCACAAAGGAGATGGGGGGAATCAGCATGTCCTATATCTTTCTCTGGGGAAGCTCGAGTGCACAGGGCTGTCCAGTGACATAATGTATTTCAAAGTGGACAAACTCATCATCGACAGAGTGGGGCATCAGAAAATGAAAGAAAAAGGCTTTTTGTTAGAGGTTACACAGGAATAGCCTCGACAGAGACACGAGGTAGGCGTGGGTCACGAGTCAAGGCCAAGTGGTATAGAACAGACTGGTAAGATAAACATTACAGAGGTTATAAATTGCTGTCTAGAAAGAAAAAAAAATAGTAAAGATACACAATAAGCAAGGGCAGGGTAATACTCAAGTTCTGAGATTGAAAGCGATAAGGGATAGTTTATCCGTGGTATGTATTTTATACAAAAATAATAAAAAATAGACAGACACACAAATGCTATTACCTTCCCACTCGTGCTTGATATGATCCTTCACATTGAGGTTGACGGTGACGTCGGCGCGAACGCGAGCAGGCCAGCTTTCTCCGATTTTGGGCTTGGCAACCTCCACGATGGAAAAGGAGGAGATTGTCTGAGCCATTCTGGCCCAGCCGCCAAACACCACTCCACCGTACTCTGATTGCCTGTGCGGAGGGACAGGCACAACACGAAATTAGACACAAAGCACCGCGGGCTGCTGTCGCAATTAAAAATCAGGTGGATTTAGGGCAGCACACGGCACTTCTGCTTACTTATTTACCGTCGCAGCAACAAATAAGCAAGTTGCTGCATCACTTGACATAATGGGAGCACTCATTATGTCACGCAGTGGGTTTTCAAATGTGGTGTACCAAAGCGTCAGTCTTTTAAATAAAATATCATCGAACCATGCCACAGTTTGAGAGGTAGGTTAAGGATAGGAATCTTTGTTCACTAGAGTCAAAAAACTATGCATGCTTTAACTCAGTTAATGGTAGAAATGTCACTCTCATTTGAATTATTATTGTTTCTGTGTTTCACCACATACCCCCCCCCCCTCCCACCCTCGAGCATGATGCCCTGGATTTGAGTTTAGAAAATAGGAGCACGGGATAAATGAATCTAAGTATAGCTCTGTGAAATGAAACATCTTCCAACACCATAAGTTTTAAAAACTTAAAAATAGAGACATCTCACCATGGTTTCATACGCCAAACCACATCTTCTATGTCCTGTCTGATCTCATAGGTGGACTCCAGGCGGAAGAGGTTGAAGTTCCTCAACAGGTAGTCATGGAGGGTCAGGAACTGGAGATTCAGCTTAGGCAGCGCCAGGCAGCCTGAAAAAAGAAATATAAATGAATATAAACAGAGAAAATTATAATACACCAAGGTTAAGGAAATTGAACACACCTGAAGTCTGTGATGTAGCACTTTTGTTATTCTATTGCTTTATCCGTCTCTATACAAAGTATCGCATGTTTTCAGGTTACAGCAAATGAGGAATGCTGCTCGTCAGTGCATTTCTGAAGGTGTCGGCTAAAAGAGGATTCCCTGAGTGAGACGTGCCACTTCACTCCCAGGAGTGACCTTAGGATAAGTGCCGACTCAAGGTGTGGGTGCGTACGTTTGACTGTGAGGGAGCGACTACACACTGAAACTCGCTTGTGCACTTAAAGTGCACAGGCTCTCACTCACAGACATGAGAACATGCAACACACACCTTCGCCCGAGTAGTACTCCGTGGGGACAATGTTCTCATCCCAGATTATCTTCTCCGTTGGATACAGGGGCATCTGGTTAAGTTGCTCAATCTGAGAGATTCTGCGCTCATGGCGCGATACCTGTGCGTGACGAGAGAGAGAGAGAGAGAGAGACGGGGGACAAAGAAAACAGACAAATTGGGTTCATGAACAAAGCTCTCCTCGTCTCCCTTACTACAAGACAGACTAACTATATAACTATGTTACTGAAGTGTATACAATCCATTGATCAGCAATGTTTCATTTAAATTTAGATCAATGTTATATATATATATATGAAATATATTTGGCTTTTGCCTGATGTGGACCTTTCTTTAAACCACCTTGTGAAACACTACTGAAAAGAGATTCTCGTGTGCATGTATCTCGCCGTTTTATTGCATTCGTCTTTGAATATAGCACCCCAGCCCATTGTATCTATTCTGTTTTTATAAAATGACATATTACATGAATTATTTACTTTGTCAAGGGGAACGATTTCTGCAGCTGACTACAAACCAGAAAATAAAAAGCCTTAATGAGCCACACGCTGGCACCGGTGGAGAGGAAATACCACCTCTCGGTTCCTCCACCTTCGAGCACACTAATGACGCTGTTCTCTGCAGCGTGCATGGTTGTTTTGCTATCACGTGGCAGAGGTCTAGTCCTGTGGCCACTTCCTATTTAAACCCACCTGTTCGGAGATGGTGGTTGTTGGGGCAACCTGGGGCGCACACAAATGAGTCCCCTGACATTGTCTCCTACTACAATCTAATCAGACGATTATGAATCCGTTCCTCTCCATTGGTTCTCGGAGAGGACCCGGGGAGGGTCTGAGTGGGTAATTATGAATCACTGCAGGATGGCATTGAAACACCCACTATGATGAAGAGGTCTGTGGCCAATGTGTGAGAGGGGGTTTTGGAAAATGAAAATTGGGATAGCAAATAGGGAACTGAAAAACACAACTACACTAGTTAAAAAAAAACAAAAAAAAAAACAGGGTAAGTAGCCCATCAGTACCGTCTTCCATTCACAATACGTCACACAGATGCCCACACGAAGTGGTAATTGGATTAGTGAATGAATTCAAGAGGGACGCGCGGTGAAGAGGGGATACTGTTTGTTTTCCGAGGTCAAGATCTTTAATTAATGACTTCCAAATGAGACACGCAAAAACCTATTACGCCGTGGCACGGGCTGGCCTCTTATTGTCCTGGAATATAACTATGCACCAACATTGTGCTGGTGCTGCACCGGTACCAATTATACATCTTTTATATTGCTAGGGGACAAGCACACCACAGTATGAAAATTGCCCAGTATGCACATTTTATATTTGACAAAAAAAACAGGGTGCACAAATTTTGTCACAGTTAGGATAAGGGATTACAAAACTACTTTATTATTATTTTTTTTTATCAAAAGGAAAGACTGAAGCTGCAATATACCAGAAAAAAAGACATACCTTTGGCACCGTCATATGCGCCCATAGACACTATAATAAAAGCCACTTACCAACAGCTCAAGGAGGACCTCCTTCTCATAGGTGGTGTTTTGCCCTTCAGGCAGCTCTGGCAGCAGACACAGGTACGAGGCCACCTGGTGGAGCATGTTGGGACTATGGAGAAAGATGACATGAACCAGTGGTGAGTCAGCTGGAAGAAGAACATTTGCAAATGACATATTAAGCAAACGCACTTAAGGGAGGAAAATTAAGCAGATAATTGCAATCCAAAGAGAATGATTTGGTAATATCTGAAACGGTGAAGATTAAGATTAGGACAATCGTATGTCTATTCGTTTTACGTAATGAAGCCATAGCCATATAATTTCTTTCCTTATATACATTTATAAAACAGAGGTGTCTGCGCTTTTTGGAAACACTAATTTGCCTTTGAGGGAGATATTTCAATAGCGAGGACAGCACCGACACTATATGGGTGAAGATCCACAGCCCTAACGAATTCTTCCTGCTCGTTAGCGCCACGGCACAAAGCAATTCCTGGGTTTGAGGCGCCTCGGCGCTCCTGCCCTGTCAGCGTGTGTGTAAAGTGGCCGAGGCGCACTGATGCGACAGGATTATGAAAATCAAAGTCCATCTTCGTCTCGAAAGGCTGAGGCGTGGCACTGCGCGGACAGACCCGTTTTAATCAGGCTGACACGCCGTGACACGGGCAGGGTCTGGTACACGGCGAAGGACGGGGCCCGGACACATTGGGACAGGCCTGGACGGCCACACGTGGCACTGACCGACTGTGTCCGCCTATCTGCGTGCATTCTGCTGGTTGCGATGCCACGCTTGGCCAACGGGCCGGCAATTCCGCCGATGCTGCAGTTTGGTGGCCCAGTGGATGACCTGGCATAGGTCATGTGGACATTCCTTCCCCTAGCAACAAACCAACAGCAGCGCAACAAACCACTCTGAGTAACGGAGATGACTCGACCTGGTAATGACTGACAGCTGAGCCACTGGCAGGGTAAGGTGAAGACGTGGACATAACGGAAACTGGTCCAGACTGCGCCAACTCCATAACCTGCAGGCTATCTAGACCCTGTTTTAGATTTGAAGTAAGTCATAAAATAAAGATTTTCTAAATGTAAGATGTTTTCTTCACTTTATCAAATCACAAATCTAATGACGTTACCTAGTCAATTAAGGGCACTTTTAGTCACGTCGTTTGAGAGTTGCGCACATACAAGTACGTGTGATGCCATGACAACCCTCTTGTCATTAAATCAAAATGCTATGACAGGGAAATCTGCCGAAAATTGAAGTCGCTTTCAACTTGATTTGTTTTCCTGTCTTGGTCAGATAATAACATCCAGGATTTAATGACAAGTGAAATTGGCAAAATATATAAAAAAAAAAAAACATTTCCTATGACAGGACCTCGCTGTAGGACTAATTCAGAAAACAAATTACACCAATCATTCCAAATGTTCCCAGCTATTCAGAAAATGACGCTCTGTGAATAGGCGTGCACTTCGTTTGGCCTGAAATGACACTCAATGTGTTATATGCAACTACAAGAAGCATCGCTGTGTCTCTGTGAATATTTGAAAGAATGGGTGCGCATATATGTGTGGGCAGGCAATGCAGTAATGCTGCATTTGTGTCTTTGGAGGACTTAGCGGATAAATTCAGAATGCGGGTGACTGGGAGCTAAGCTCATGGGTAGCGCAGCTGGAATAAACTGGCATTAGCATGAGTTGTTTGGTTGAAAAGTGCCTCGTTAAATCTGATTGGCATATTTGGAGTTACCCAGGAGCTTCTTCGGTGACAGTTGTGGAGCAGGGAACAATGCACTTCCTGCTGCATTCAAAACCCCTAATTCGGGGGAAAAGGAGCAGGGCTTCCAGAAATGCATGAAATGGTTCAGCTAAGTCTTTACCTGATTCAGCTCAGCTCGGCTCAAAACCCCCTGCCCGACTCAAAGAAACTTGGCGTGAGGTTTAAGCGTTTTATAATCCGCTGCAGAAGTTCAAGCGAGTTGACGGATAGAGCAAAAGGCACCGCAAAAGGGGAAATCTGTGTTGTTCCAACATGGCACCACTCGGCAATTACGACAAATAAAGGCATCACGTATTGCGACACGCAGAATCGGTCGCACGCTTAAAGTAAAAAATGGGATGGATTTAAGTGCTTCCAGAAGCTTGTGTCGGTAATCGAGGTAAATATGTTGTTGTATCAAAAGCTACGGAAGGTTGGGACACCTTTGAGTAAATGCAAATCATTTGATGTATTTTTTCCCCCTCACGCACATGTACGAGTTTGAAAAAAAACACACACACCGACGAGTGCGTCAAAGTGGAGGGTGCTTTTGGCTCTTTGGCAAGCTAATATGACCTGACAAACACAGCTGTTCAAAGAGTTTATTCTCAAGCCACTGCAAATCGATTAAATTAATGAGGCGTGCCTCTCTCTCTCTCTCTCTCTCTCCGCTTAGTACCAGCTGCCTGTTCAAAAGCTCACTTGCTGCCATTTAGCAGAGCAGTCAGGCCGCAACCACGAGGCTGAAGCTACACTGAGATGGGTATTAGTCTGCAAGTGTGCCTGTACTTTGACTGAGATTTCCAGGTTTTGGTCCTCACGAGTCAGATATCCCCTTTTTGAAACCGATTTGCAGCATGGTTTGTTTCTATAAATGATTCTGATATTTCTAAATACTATGCAGAACGCAGAGGGTCCCAAGCAAAGTAAGCAAAGTGTTGTACTATATACAACATAAAGCAAACAAAGGTAAGGCATCTCTGGGTAAATGTGCAGTACATGTGCGCATTAGGAAGAAAAAAAAAAATCAGCTGAAACTGCACTACAGCAGTTTTATTAGTCACAGCTCACCGTAATTTTACTCATGCTAAATCATGCATAATCTCCCAACACATGCCCCCATCTGCGCACGAAGAAACCATGAGTACATTTCAAGATTCCTTGCGGATGCTCCGACTTACCTGAGATGCCCAAAGTGCTTGGTCAAGGATTCTCGGGTGTCCACTGCAGCTACATTCGAGAGAGCAAAGTCTTGCAACTCTGGGAAATGAGCAAAGGCGGCCCTCTGCGAGAAAATAAACCATTATTCATTATACTTTCACGTGCAACTCAAAATGATGCAGCATACAGCAAATGTTGTCGTCACATCTACAAGGATACACCAATGATCAATGCAACGGAAAATGCAAGTGAAGGTCCATACTTATTCAGACAAAAAACGGTATCATAATACAACTACACACATCGGACTCACAGATGTCAGTGAGCGCACAAAGAAAAAAAAAAAAAACCCTTTATAAAGCTGTACCTGCAGAGATGTGATTCTGTCATAGTGTAGGGTGGTCATCTCTTTCTGCGTCAGGGCATTTCCCGTCTGGTCATTGATCTCAAAGCCTGTGTAGAACTTCAGCATGTCCAACAACTACAAACACAAAACAAAGGCATACGTTCATAATCATTCCCCAGCGCCCACGCATAAATGTTTTGACGTTGGCGCGAGTTATACCTGGCAGAAGAGGTGTCCAGCCTGTCCAGCCTCACCCTCTCTCTGGGTGAGGCTGGACAGGTGGCAGCTGACCACCAAATGAGAGTCGTCCAGCACTGTGTTAAACCAGCGCCTGGTGGGCAGCAGGGCCTAGACACACATACACACACACAAAACTAGGTTTAAGCATTGGACTACAGGTTTACATCACGTTACATGTGCAAGTAATATCATGAAAAAATGAGGCTGTTTTAGTAAAGAGGAGAAAATGGAACAAGCTGAGGGAACGGAGACAATTTGACATTGAAACTTAAAGCCTCGGATGTCTCTCCACCACAGAAAAAGAATGTGGTGTTGTATAAACAGAGACACCTCTCTCAGGAAGTCAAAAGGATCAATGAATCCAATGAGCACGACGGTTCCCAGAAACTGGACCATGATTATCCATATGTCTGATTGATCCACAGTCTTTTCTTGTCCCACATATGGACGAGAGGAAAACAATAAGGCAAACTGGGGATTGAAAACAACTGGCTACTACTTGCTCGTGGCCCAGAAACATGACACGAGGGGGGGGGGTGACACGGGGGGGGGGTAAGAGAAAAGGTGTCCCGGGGAGATAACGCAGGTGCTTCGGTAGGAATATTGAACATTTCAATGAACTGGAAGCCTCAGTGTAAAAGCTTCAAGAGAATAAATGCCCAGAGTAAAAACAAAAAAAAAGGAGAAACAGAATATGAAATGGAATACTTTGGAAACCAAAAACAACAACAAGATAACATATCCATTGTTCTATTCATCTGAAAACTGGAAACCCAAAAGGCATCAGCTGGTGATACCTAAACCCAGAGAGAACAGATACCCCGATGCCCATCAGTCAACTTTGATCTTTGGCACAGTCCTGACAGCCATAAAAATCTTTTTTTCCCCTGCATTCATTTTCGAATTGTCATCAGAGAGCGGAAGTATGGATTTCAGGAAACCGAGGGTTTTTGTAAAAGGATAGCGCCACGGGACAGGACACGTGCCCGGAGACGGTAAGCTCAGCGGCCAGATGAACTCTATCGAGCTGGCTTGCCTGTAACGGCAGATCTGCAAAGGCAGCAGGAGCAGCGATCTTATGGGACACTGTGGGCCCCCGACACAAATGGGAAGGAACCCCCACTGAGGCACGGGATCAAATGATTCCTTTTAAATGACCCAACATCAACAACCCCTGTCTCGTACGAGGAAAACCAAAAACCAACCACGCTACACAGTTGAAACCAGCATTTTGTGGCTTATCGTAACACGCCACCAATACTTAAGACTGACATGTTGTTGCATTTATAAAGAGATAACTCCATACAGAGCAGAAATGATGGTGCCTTCGTTTGCACAAGGATGACTCTCAGATCTGATGGCACTAAACATCCCTCTACACCTTAAACCACACGTCAAAAGCCGGGATGCCAGGCTCATACTTTGATCAAAGACTCCCGTTTGAAATCCTGCACAGCTCTGCAGACAGCAATGACAGTGACGCATTAGGGGGAGCCGAGACTGGACATTCGTCCACTGTCTGTTAACCTGAGTTAGCTATAAACATGAAGGACAAAGGCAAATGAGCTCTGCAAAGGATAGCGCGATGGAGCATTGACTGCAGAGCTGCAGCGCTCCTCCGATGCACAGACAAAGTCAAAGTCGAGGTATGCAACATATTCACTGATCATCAGAAAGTAACAAAAGCATGACAGGTGCACAACAAGGTTACGGAATCAGAGGCGGTGTCTTACCTCCAAATCAATCATAAGTTCAATGAATCGCTCGCAGTAATGAACTTTGTCCATGGACACAGTCTCTATGGAAAAGGAAGGAAGGCCACAGAGGTTAGCGTGACATTTGAATTCAGAGAATACATGTTTAGAATGACAAATGTAATCTGACAGACGTGCAGACGTGACTATAAACATACAACGCACCAAAAATAAATCAAGACATGAAGTGGTATGGTGTTGCAACGCGAGAGAAGCAAACGCATGTGGACAACACCGAGGTGCCGTGCCGAGTGTGTGAGATGCTGCATTGCCAGCACAGCAGCATGCTGGGACCTCAGACCTCGTTATGCACGTTGACGTGCATGTGTGTGTGTATGCAAGTGGCCGTGCACTTAAAGCAGAGGCGGGCGGCTGGGATTTCGATTCTAATCTGGCCTGTCAGCTTTGAATTCTACCTAAACACACAAATGCATATACTGTTTTTAGCATTCAGGTTGGGGGGCCTCTGTGTCGGCCTGCATTACAACATCGTAGTCAGTGGCGATGGCTCAGTGGCAGCTGGACCACATTCCGGGTCGTGGCTGATACACGACTTGGAAAGAAAAGAAGGTCTGGAAACGCCGATGAAAACAGGTACCACTGTGTTTCATACTGGTTTTAAGTACGTGCTCGCTGACAGCGCCAATGTAATTTTATTATGCACGGACGGGCAACAAGAAAATAGGCAAAGAACGCATCGGACCAGAGTCGCCAGACAAATTTATGAGAAATCTTTCTTATTAAAATACAATCGATATAATACGGCCATTGTTGTTGCCAAAGTAAATTAATGGTAAGTACTTGGATACAGTTTCACTGTGAGCTCCCAAAGGAAATGAATAAGGTTGTCTCGTCCAATTTACCTGTGTGTGATGGTGGAATTGATGCGAGAACTCCGTGGAATTTTTTAATGAGAGCTGAGAGGAAGGTCCTTTCTTTTTTTGCCCTGAGGAAGACACAAGAACTCAAATTGAGAGCTTTTTCCTAGGCTGCATAAATCTAAACATTGCAAGCAAAGAAAAAGAATTACAGCTCAGCTGCGTCGGCGTCCATCTGATCAAATTTCTTCGTTATTAGATTCCAAAACTTCTGCAGCTTTGGAACTTTCTTTAACTCATGCTGGAGCCTGGACTGAAAACAAGTCAGAAACAACACAGTCAGGGCCAGGGTTATATATGAATTAGGGTCATTGCAAGGAAGCAATCCTTTCCAATGACATCATCAAACAAAGTCATTACTGTGTGGCCACCAATAAGCACCAGAAAATGTAATTTATAGGTGGACATCTTACTGGTAAGAGGCACATCCACATGGGCAGTGAGATGAGCTGCTGCACCTGATCTCTGATCAAATCCACCTCCTGTGGGAAGAGAGAGAGAGAGAGAGATAGGGTAGTCAAAAATGTACTGCATATTACAGATTTTTATTACACTTTGCCTTGTAATAAAAGGCTGCAGCTAAAATATTTAGAGGCTTTTATATGAAACAATCAATGTGCAGCAGGCGATCGCAGCACATTTTGAAGCAAGACACCTGCAGTGCTTCCCAGAGGTTTAATGCAGCTGTGGAGGATACAGAGGGGCGTGAGCAGACCCACGTAAAACGCCCTGGTCTATGACTGACACCTAGTGGACATCGAGGGCAATTGCCTGACTTACCACATTTACCATTAGCAACAAAGCCGTTTGGCAATGCAAGCAGTAATTGGCAAAAGATGAGATAATATTTAAATGAACAACTATTTTCTTGTTGGCTATTGCCAAACTAATGAATGATTGTTGATAAATCCAGCCAACCATACTCGCATAACACAGCAAATATCACATTTTGAAAAAAGAGTGATTCATTAGTTGCAATAAATCTATGTCCTCTGGTTTTATTAGAAATAACTCTTGCTTTAAACGATGCAAATACTGTGAATAGAATATATTGTTCCAATTTCACCCCTGGGTAAGTCTAAACATTGATTTTCTGTGGAGTGGAGCTCACCAGACTGTTGAAGCAGTGGTCCAGAAAGACCAGCAGTACGGTTTGTTCCTTCAGAGTGAGGCCGACCTCCTCACCCGTCAACACAGCTCCCATCACACATTTGAAGAAGAAAGGGAAGTGGCTCGGCTCCCTCTTGAAAACCTGATAAAAAAACAAACAACAGAAAAGATGCGGTAAAGGGTTTTAATTAAACATAAATATGGTCTTCTCAGATGTTGGGGTATTATGCAGTGACGATTTATCTTAACTTTTATAGATATAGATTTAACAATCGTTTACCTCCCAAGCTGGGACATTCTCTCTGAACTTCTCGTTGACAATGCAACAAATAGACATGAGAAAGGCATTGCTGGACACCTCGGGTGTGTAGTTCACCCACAGGTAGTTCTCAAGGTACTGGCTGAAAAAAAAAGAATATACATAAATATTTTTATTTTGTTGGGTTATGAACACACATAATTCAACTTCCCCACATAATGATTTATTGTACTACATATTCTATGGCTGATAGAGCAGATAGGGATTCGGCAAATGGGGAAAATGCATGGTGTGAAATATCCCACCTGAACTCAAGCAACATGATTTTTCTGATGGCAAATCTGAAAACAGAGGAAAGACAACAGGCAAAGTTAAAAACATTATATGTATATTGGATTAAAAAAAGGCAAATCAGGTTAAAGGATATTTACTTACTTGGACTTTAGAATCTCTTTCTCATACACATCTTCCAAGACCTGAACAAACAGAAAGGGAAAAGATTAAAATGTGATGCCAAATTCAACATTAAAACATAACATAGTATTAAAGTTAAATAAAAAAGGCAGTTTGGTTAAAAAAACACAAGTAGTAAACAGTTTTAAATATACAATTTAAAGAAGATTTCCATTTACTTGTAGAAGTAATTCAACAACAAAACACATTACACACTGACTCGTCTAATATACAGACATGTGTAAGCCTCACCTTTGGGTCAAATGGCAGTTTATTTTTCGCATGAGGAGCCCAATACTTATTAGCCAACTGAAACAAGAAATAAGAAAAACTTAGTAGTAGTCCACATACATTAACATAAGAAGAAGATGCTACATGGGGTTCTGTCTTCCGCAGAGAACACTGATATGCAATCAGAGCTCAACCAGGAGTGTATTGCTCATATGAAATATAAATTACCTGTGTGACGTATTCTGCATTAATCTGGGCCACAGAGAGAGCTGCAGCCTTTTTAGCTGGGGTTTCCTTCTCCATGATTTCCTTCTCAATCAACTGCAATGGCAACTGTCCGGAAAAGAGTAAAACAAGATAATAAAAAAAGATTTATACATAAACCTAAACAAACAAGTTGAACGATGTAAGCGTTACCAAAGTTCAAAGCTTTAACAATGTTTTACATGTACACCAGGTATAATGCAAAGTAAGCTAGCATTATTATTTTAAAAGTTCATTAGATTACGAGTAGTGACACGAGCAGTGTGTAATACTAACCATTTAACAAATGATAATCGTCGTTAAACACCTACGAAAAGGTAAATTAAAATGACATACACAACAACGGAAGTAGCTGTTGGCGGTTTCACAGGGGGCGAGCTAAGCTAAGTTGCTAGCAGAGGTGATACACACAGTATACATACAAGCACTTTCCAAACTTTATTATGATATTGCTTTACACCGATCAGTGTCGCACACAATTCAATGATAAACTTCAATCACAAACCTGCTTGTGTTTTACAACATCCGCGAGTAGCCTTTAAGTTGTTCGCCACACATGTACACAACTACAACGCGCTGTGTGCGATCGACTTCCGGAATGAGTGCGTTCGAAAAGTCGTCCCCAAGGTACACAGTGAAATTCTTTTGTTCCGCTCTCTTTCTTTCCGCGATATTTCTCACATCTTATGAAGACTATAATGATATTGTATTTCTCGTCTTTATTAATATTGCACTCAAATACAATTAGAATAAAATCATTTTATCTAAGAAATTTGAGTTTGTTAATGTTCAGGCAGAATAAAGTGAATACAACATTTCACACAGGAAGAACATAGTAGTGCTTTTGATTATTCTATTTTTTATTAGAAGCCTTACATACATATATAGAAACATTCTTGCTCATCATAAATAAGCCACTTCAGTTACAAAAATAATATTTAACAATATTTTCTACTTCTTCATGATTATCAATGAGTCAGTCTGTGTGTTCTGGCATGTGCTGACTGAGTGAAGGTTTTGCCACAAATGTCACATACGAATGGTCTCTGACCTGTGTGGACAAGATAATGCCTCTTAAGTTTCGATGGAGAGACAAACAATTTGAAGCAAATGTCACAGCGCCTCTTGCCAGCTGACGCTATCGATTTAGGTCCAATATGAGTCGGACAAAGATGTTGCTCTAGATCTTTGTCACTCATGAAACTTGCATTGCATTTGTGACAGTCAACACCTATTAGGGGTTCGCAGTAATCACTTGGGATATATGCCTGGGTATTCTCATCCGCAGAACTCGTAGGTTCACGACTGCACACTTTGTTCTGGTTGGAGAAATCTGTAACTGCATTTTGCTGACATGCTTCTTTCACACTGTCTGTATTAACCTCATATTGATGTGACAACTGTGGAGCTGCGGTATTTTGATTTTGTATGAGCTTATTTATTTCAAAAGCAAGCTCAGAGGGAAATGAATAACTTAACTGATCCGTGGCCCGATCATAACTGTCTGTGGTCTGGTTGAGCGTTTGTTTTTTATCCAAAACATTATTGTCTTGTGCTGTTGTTACTTCTGGTACAGCACGCCATTCATCATCTATTGCCTCTGTGCTAAATGAGTAATCTCCATCAGTAGATGAGTAATGACCAACACTGGCATGATGTGACTCTCTCTGCTCACTTATCGCTTCCACATTCAGATCTGTCCAACCCATGCATTTATCCTGGAGATGATTGGTGTTCATTATTTGTTCGTGAGTATAATCTGAGATCCTGTTACTCTGTCCGCATCTGTACTCATGATCTTTGAGATGACCACGCTGTGTGAAGGATTTTCTGCAGAGAGTGCATTTGTAAGGCCTTACCCCAGAGTGAATCACCAAGTGCCGCGAGAGCTTGTACGGTGAAGCAAAGTTCTTACAGCATATTCGACATGTGTGTTTCTTTTTTTTACGAGTGTTACTTTTAGTATTTGTCTTACGGAGGCCGCTTACTTTTGGGACAGGTATATGGTGGCTGGCAGGAACTAGAACATGTCCTTCTTTACTTACAGCACCATCCACAATGGACTGGGTAGTGCCTGTGTTGATGGGCTGTTGCTGGGGGACACAACGGACAGGGATCCTCGGACAGAGCTGCTGTTGACTCCTTTTTTTAGTTTTTTCGTTGTTCACCGGTTGAGTGGCCGTTTTGGACGGTTTCCCAGGGCAGCGTGTCATTCCATGCACTTTCAAATGTGAGGTTTGCCGAAAAGCTCTTCCACACATAGGACACTGAAATGGTTTCACGCCTGTGTGTACCATCTCATGCCTTTGTAATTTGGAGGCACTGGGAAAACACTTGAAACACTGGGAGCACTTGTGTTGTACAAAGCCTGGAATTTGCATCGACTTAGGCATCGGTGTCCCTTTAACATTCATTTCAGAAACTTTTGTCCCATTTTTCTGAGAAGGACGTTTCCATATTTTGTACCCCGATTGTCTTTTGTGGGTATTCTGAACAGTTACCAAAGGAGCGGTCTGATCCAGGAGTTCTGCAGAGATGACATCACCGCCAGCGTTTGTCTGAACATCATTTTTATGTCCCCACGTTCCATTGACTGGCACATCGGCTGCAGTCCTCGTGTTCAACCCAGCTATACGTGAGGGCGGCCGATTGAGATACAGCGACCGCTGTTTGTTATATCTGGACCACGGGTGAGTGCAACTGTGGACCCTCAAGTGTGTTTTCTGACGAAATCTCTTGCCGCAACTCTCACAGCTAAAAGGCCTTTGTCCCGTATGAGTCATCGTGTGCCTTTGAAGTTTGGATCCAGATGGAAAACATTTTGCACATAAACGGCACTGGTGTGTGGATGTAGTTTTAATTCCCTGCTGCTTACTGGTGGCACGGCACGGTTCCGATGATGCAGTTAATGCAGCCTCCTGAGGTAATGCATCGTCAAAGTCAATGGGGTCTGCACGACCAGGTTCAGGTAGAGGTCTCTTTGCTTCAGAATCGGATATGCTCACATTATTACTGCTGTGCACAGTAGCCGTTGTTCCCAATTCTTTTTGCTTCAAGTGAATTTTGTGATGACGCAGTAAATTCACTTCTAACCGGAAAGATCTGCTGCAGATCATACACTGGAATGGCTTCAAATCTCTTGATAACAAGTATTGTTGTTTACCTGACTCAACTGAAATTGCCAGATACCGACTGCTTGTAGTCAATAGCTGTTTTGGTTTTGTGAAGGCATCCAATTTTAATCCAGTCTTGTTCGAGTCCTTCGCAGTATTAACACTTAACACTTTACATTGTAGCTTGAGTTCCACTGATGAGTTCAGATGACTTGAAGGACGCTGATGTGACGAACGAGGCTTAAGAATGGAGGTTTCACTGTCATTACTGAGTCTCTTTATCTTCCATGCAAGTGGGCATTTATTCGCTGAGCCTAAATGAGATTTCAAGTGCACCTTTTGTCTGAAGCTATTCCAACAGATTTTGCAAGTATAGGGTTTCTGGCCTGTATGAATGAGAAAATGTCTTTGTAATTTGGACGGTGAACAAAAGGTTTTAAGACATTTAGTGCAGTGGTGTTTGCTCCGACTGGAGCACGTCACGTTTTTAGACTGAAAGTGCATCTTCAAATTGGTCTTCTTAGACAGAGCCTGGTCCCTCTCAGATGTTATTGATCTGTTATGATTTTGTATGTGAATCCAGACCTGTCTGGATGAACAAAAAGGCTTTGAGATTTTGCAGGTGTGTTCATTGTAGTTGTTGAACAAGGGTACGTCCACATTTGCAGAATCAACTTTGTCCTGAAGAACTGGATCCATATCCCACCAGACACTGCTGTGGGTCAATGAAAGATCATTTACGCGTGGAATATTGCTGGACGAATTTCCAGTCTCAGACGAGGGAAGACACCATTTGGGAGATGCAATTGCCAATTTCCGTTCCGTTTTTGACGACAAGGGGGAGGACAGAGTTGATGGCTTTACAGCTTTATCACTGCTGCCATGTGTGCTGATCCCTGCAGCTGATTTATCACAGTTTGGTTGTTGGTCCTTGGTGAAATTGTCCTGCTTTGGACTCCCTCCTGGATGCTGTGAGTGTTGGACATTCTGCAGATGTGTCTTTAAATGCTCAGACTGTGTGAAGGCTTTCCCACAGACTTTACACACGAAAGGCTTCTGACCTGTATGGACGACCTGGTGTCTCTTAAGTTTGTATGGAGACGGGAAAGACTTTGGACAAACAAGGCACTGATGCATTTTCAGATCACCACCTCAGTGTCTTCCGCCAATGGATGAAAGTCAACCTAAGACAGAGAATGTACCATAAAAAGACAGCAAGTACGCCCAATATAGTGACGATTCAAAAAGATAATAACAATATAAGAGTATATATAAGAGAATAGATAATAATAATATAATCGCAATGAAACAGTACAACACATTCTATTGTATACAACAGAAATGACATGCTAACAATAAAGTAACTTGACACAGGCGTTAATAACACAACAATAACCATGCCGCTAACTCCTAACTTATACGACGCCCATGGTATTTCTAGTGTCTATATCAAATACACTTACTGTATATATTTAAACTGTTTTCACAACAGTTATACTCATTATTTGTTGTCGAGTGTTGTTAGCTTCCTAGCTAACGATGCAGACATTTCTGACGTCACTCCAGGAACAAGTCTGTACGTCCCTGGAGTTGTACGACGGGAAACAAAGAGTAGAATGGTTCCTATCTGTGGCAGAGCTGCAGATTTGAAAAGAAGTGCATATATGTCAGTTATGTTTATTTTGTAGTTTGAGGAAAGCAATGAATTGCAATGCGAAAGCAAATCTGATTATTATAGCTATATAATATCTATATACGTTTTATTTTTTTGTATACTGTCTCTCCATCCAAAAACAAGGAATGAAAAAAAATAATAATAAAAAGAAAAACTAGGGGATTTAAAAATGTAAAATAATATATATTTTTATAACACTGTTTGGATTATTATATGCTGTGGCTTTTAAACTGAACTGTCCAGGTTAACCAAGAGAGGGCAGCAGACACCACTCAATAGCACGTGATGGCCTGCCAGTTCAACACAGAGTAACTTTCATTCTTAGTCAGTGCTGTGACCACAAATAGATGTTTTCACAAAACGCCAAGAAAAAAAAGAATACACAATGAAAAAAATATGATTCAAACATGAAAACAAAACAAAACCACAGTCACTGAGGCAGGCATACCACAATGTCAGGAGGCGTGTTGTGTGGCGGGGCTGCTCCTGAGCAAGGCTTCCCTACTGTAGACCAGTGCTACGGGGAAACAGAGTCACACAAATCTGCCTGGTAGCCTGGAGGAAGAGACACAAAGTTAGAGTCCATGTGCAAGGCCGCAATGACAATGGCCGCAGGCTGGTACGCTGCACACAAAGGACAACGTTAACCACGGCAGCTCGCTTGTTTGCAGAGTGGTTGCGGGTCAACTTGGTTGAAAATGTACATTTGACAAAACACATGAGAAAGCCAAATGTCACCCTGTCTATTCTCGTTTTTGTGAGGAAACACGGCGGTGAGGAGACAAAGAATTGTGTGTCTGCCATAAGCCAAACCGACTGGCTGTGAGGGTGTGATGATACACCCATGGTTTTGCCTGTTTTCGTATGAGAACATGTGTACTGACAGACAGCACGTCCTGCTTACAGTATGACTGACGAGTGCCTGTCGTGGACTGAATTTTAATGGCTCTCCTCCATGTTACTGAAATGATGCCGCTTGTATTTTTATGTATTCCTGCATGCATGAGAATTTATTGTTATTTCACTTTTGTTCCACCACGGCAAAAATAAATGCCTCATAGCTGTGAATTTTTATGAAAAAAATATTATTCAGTGCCCACCTAATTTCCATCTGTTAATGACAGTTGTGACTTATAGTTTTTACTTTTAATATTAACAAGAACATTTCTCACTTGCAGCATTGTTTAGCAACGTCCGACTCGCCATTAAGTCTCTTACACATATTCCAGAATACAATTAACACAGAAAACAATACAAGAAAGCATTTTGAGAGGAATATTGTCTTGTGTTGAGATGTGTGTGTCGTTACCACATCTGTGACTGTCACATAGACAGTACATTTATTGAAATGATTACAATAAAAACAAATATTTGAGAATGTCATTTATGGGTGTTTACTGGAGGTGTACAAATGCATCATAAAAGAGTACTTCATTAAAAATACCCCCATCTTCGTGCTAAGTTGACAGCGGCATTTTTCAAAAAAATCTGAATCTCCCCCTGGTAAGGCCCTTAAAAAACCAAACGGGTGAACATTAGCGCACGCTGTATATTAATGGAGCATTGGCTTGCTCTCATAAATAATAGCTTGTTTGTGTTTTTCAACCCTCCAATAAAGAATCTTTGGGCTCTATTGGCTGCCTCTATTGTTCAATTTTTGATAACAACAATCCAACTGATATTACGGCGGGCGAAGATCAATAGCCCCGCTCCGCCCTGCCGCCATCATAGGCGCGATGAAGAGAATAGCCGGAGTGAAGATGCATTCCAACTCAGTCATCAATACAGTTCATGATCTTTGAGAAAAGAAATGTTCCAGGAGCAATGGTTAATGGTGTTATTTTCTTCCCACATCATCACACTGCAACCCGCCCACCCGCCCCCCCCCATCAACACACACACACACACACACACACAGAACACACACCTGCCCTGCAGCTGTGTGTGGCAGCGCCTCTCTCCTATTAACCAGGCTGCCTTGGAATCAATACAAAACATAAAGAGGCTTAATCTTTTCAGGTGCTTGGCGCTGATTGCCTATTACACAATAATAACACACCTTGAATCCCTTGGACCATGAGAGCAGACAACACGGCCCCCTCATCCGTGCGCACACAGCCACAAACCGGTCACACAGTAAATCTACAGGTTTACAGCTGAGCAGATGGTGTCAGTGTAGGCGCTGAGCCTTTACGAGGGGTGTTAGTTAGCGCACTACGTCAAATTCCACCAGAAACGGTGGGATACGGGAGGGATACAGTTTATCACCTCATGGAACGGGACACCGCTACTGTCTCTGTTTTTGTAGACCAGGGTCTCTTGTGCTGTGGTATGCAGGCCGAGGTTAGAGGAGGTCCATTAGGCTCCTCTCCGTGGCAGAATGACAGCTGCTGCAGTCTGCACCTCCAGGACACAGAGGATTACTGGGGGTCCTGGGGGGGGGGGGATGCGGAAAATAAACACATCCTCGAAAAACCGCACACACCCTCAAAGCCGCTCGGAGACAGCCAAGCGCTTTGCATTTCAACAATCGGCCCTTGAGGAACGGTCAACATGAATGAGTGGTCACGTAGTATTTCTCTTCCACAGTCGCTGGCGTCCGGTTGTAAGTCGTCAGGTGTCGGGGCTGCCAGCATTCCAGCGCCGTGGACGACTGGAGTGTGGTTGTTGACACTTGACACACGTGTTTCTATAAAGTGAGCCAGCAGGACAGGTGGAGGATCTGCGAATCGGGCAAGTCCACGACAGGAACCAGGGCCACAGATGGACTGCACTCTTCCAGGCAGCTTTTCAAGCTTTCTTCAAGTCCTGGCAGGTAGAGATACAGAAGGAGGGGAGAAAGTCATTAGGTTCATGAGAATTTTAGCTGGGGGGGTTGGACAGTGGGTTCTCACATAGCTGTCCCACCGGGGCCGTCCCAAGACAAGAGGCCTGCACTTAACCCCTTCGACCGGGGAACAAGGGCCTGTTTACAAATTATTGGCATACTTACTCCATGGCAGATTGCATTCCCCCCCCCCCTCCCCCTTCAGTCCCCTGCAGTGCGGACATATGGTCAGCGAGGACTTTACTCGCAGCTAGCCCTCCCAAACTTATACAGACAGAGTCATATACAAGCAAACCCGCACTGATACAAATAGAAGGGAGAGGGGGGGGGGGGGGGGCACACCAGGCCGTGCACTTTAGGACAACTGAGCAGCTTGTTGGAATGGATCCTCTGCTCCTGTTGTGCTGGGATGTTACGAAGCCGTGTTGGGACCAGTGCTCAGCTTTGCTGGGTCTGAGAGACACTGTTGTGTGTGTGTGTGTGTGTTTGTGTGTGCACGCGTGTGGCCGGACTGCAGGCGGACAGCAGGCATGTGAGAATTCACCGAGCGTCTCGGAGCCTCGTCCTGATGACAGCCTGTCTATTTAGCAGCCGCCCGCTGGGACGCTGCCTCTTCCCTCTTCTGCCATGTGAACTAATTGGTCACAAGTGTTCCTGTCTCATGGTTGACTGTCCCCTCTTATTTCTCCTGACTTAACAGCATGCTGGGACTCGGGTGTGGTCACTGTGATCCGACACTGGCCATAACAGTGGACACATCCGGGGAAGCGTATTGCGGGGCAAATGTACCATCACAACCCCCCAAAAAAACGTCCGTGACACCTGTCAACTGTGAATGCATAAATAAAAATATCAAATTCCTGACCGGCCACTTTGATTCCCAGCTGGAGAGGCAAGCGGTCTTTTTTCAACAACATCTACTTGTGCTGCAGTACCACTCTCTGACATGTACGTGAACGTTTTAAAAGAGAAATCCAGACAGCGGCTTCGGGAGCCGTTCGCTCCTGCTTAATAAGCCTCGTTCTCTTTCATTTTAGGCACACCCAGCATGTCAAACATCCCTTACAAAGGGCCCACACACTCAGTAGCTAGTATGCACTAAAGCTTAAAAATGCTCCCATTGGACACAGGACATTTTAGCAGGGCATTAAAGCCTAAATATATGTGTCATTGGAGCATGTGAGGCACCCTGGGAAGCGGGATCCTCTGGAGATGGCCGGCTGGAAATCACAGACAGGCGATGGCTTTATTAGGAGAAGCACGCCTTCATCACACCTCGCCCCGCTGAGCCTGTTCTACGTGGGGACGTTTTCATCTTTGTCCTAAGAGATAGGAAATAATTGTACCCTCTTTTTCAGTGTCTGTGTAAACAGACGGCCCTGCTTGCATGCATGGATGAGAGACAAGGGGGGGGGGGGGGGGGGGGGGGTGGGGGGGGTGTGGCGGGGGGGGGGTGTGGGGGGGGGGGGGGGGGGGGGGGGGGGGGGGGGGGGGGGGGGGGCTGGTTGGAGGCGACTCGAGCAATCACGCAGTTTTGTGTGCGTGTGTTTTTTTTTTTTTTTGTCTTTGCGAGTTAAAAGCGAGTAATTATACGGGCCGCTTATGCTCCGGTCCCTGTAAATTCTTCATAAAAAAAAAATCACACAAAATCCTACGAGCACTTCCCATCACTCACCCATCCCCTGGTTTCACGACTCCCCCCTTTGGGCTACACAAGGCGCCCCATTGAGAGGCCCAGTGAACAGGGGCCTGCGAGATTCAAAAGCCATCACATTAGCAATGGGATGGAACTAAACCATCTACCCAAGAGGACCGGGCCATTATTCTGCTTCACAGCAAACACACAGGGAGTTGAAAAGGCTGCAGTTAAATCCGTGCTTCCCCCCCCCAAAAAAAAAAAAACACATCGCAAATGCACACAACAACCCTTTTCATGTAAATCATCCATAGCCATTTTGGTGAATCTGACTAATTAATATATAAATATTGTAAGCCTATTTGAGGGGGTGTCAGCGGGAGAAAAAGGCTGCGGTTAAAAAAAAAGGAGGGAAAGGGGGAGTGGCATGGTTGACGCCTGCTGAGCTTATGGGGCTTTTAAGGCCCAGAGCCAGTGGTTTGAAATGGTGCCGCAGCGACGTCTCAAACCGCTCCAATTAACCAGTAAACAAGGTGGTAATTAGCAAGTGCTGGCTCATGAAAATGAAACGAACAAAGGGGCCGAGGGGCTGGGCGTGTGCAGGGGGAGCCGCACGTGAGGGGAGTCGCTCATGGTGACGAACCCACAGAGAGCTCTCACACGGCTCTGAAGTCGCTCACTTCTCTGCGCAGATTTAACGGCGACTTCCCGGTCCCTGTTTGTTCTCCACGATGCACCGTTTTATTTCACTTTCATTCCACTCAAAGTGTCAGTTTCAGAAGCAACAGGTAGACGTTTCCATCAAAAGCCTACTGGACCCTACCTGTCCAGACACAGAGAAAACAAGCAAATGAGCATAATAGAGGATTTAGCGTGTTTTTTTTCCCTCTCCAATAAGGCACATTTTGGTCAATACTGAGTGCGAAATGTATAAAAAAAAGGCAACAGTTTGCAAAGGTTGGCACACAGTACTGATCCCACTAACAAAAAAAAGAAATGATTTAGCTCCATCTCTGAGAGTTGAGCTTTTGGCTGAGTTGCGAAGGCCTATCTTTGAGAGAACCTCTCTATCGTAAGTAACAAGTTGAGACAAGATGTTTAAAGGTTTCATTTGGAGCATATGTCATGTCTTTCAGCTGTGAATCCTAACGCAAGTAACTAAAGGGGGGTGTGTGTGTGTGTGAGTGTGCGTGTGTGTGTGTGTGTGTGTGTGCGTGTGTGTGTGTGCGTGTGCAGTCACATTTTGCTCCGGTGTTGTTGTCTGTCCGCCCGCTGACAGCAGCATTTGCGAGGCTAGCGCCAGAGGTGTTACTTTTCTTCCTTTGACTTTTTGGATTCATCACCCAATGTGCATCGGCTGTGACCCATAAAAAAAAAAAAATGCATCGGCTGTGACCCAAAAAAAAAAAAAAAAAAAAAAGCCCGTGGGTGAGCTTCCAGGGCCCGGCTGTGCGTGCAGAGTAAGGTAACAGATTCCAGCTCAATGATGAGTCAGTAAATGGTTTTAGGGGAGCCGCCTGTGCAGCCTATAATCAGAGACACATACATGTCAAGGCTAAAGATGGAGGTTGATTCTGCTCCAGATAACCAATGACCCGGTAACGCCGTACTCGGTTTATATACGTGGACAACAATCAATATCTATCGCCTAATATTCATATTATAAATTCAAATATTTGACTAATACTCATTTCTCGGACTTTACGAATAATGAAATAATAAATAAATGGCAAAATCGTGGATCATCAAACAATTCCGAATAACAATCACACAATTAGGTAACAGGACAAATAGCAATTTTGTATTCTTCGCAGATCAACCCTTTCCCCATTTATCACCGGTTAGCCTAATTCCATGTCCTCCAGGAGATGAGTTATGTCAACGCTAAAGTTGACAATAAGATGGTTAGTTTGGCACCGATTCAAAAATGTTAATTGACTGCTTCAGCGATGACTTGACAACGGAGCCGGCGTGATGGATGGCCCTCGTCGCCCCCATCTCTCGGGTTAAAATAAATTCCACTCCGCACCCCGAGAACCGAGGATCCTGGGAGCGCTGGATGGTGGGCGTATAAAAGTGTAATGATGACAAAAGACTGCCAGCTGCTGGGGTTACTGTACACAGTGCACACGCACACCAGAGGACTTGCAATAATAATGGAACGCAGGAAGGAGCGAGGATGCTCCGGAGAGGCCGCTTTCTAGAATACTTTGTGGAGTTTACTTAACCGGTGTCGGCTCCAACTGTCTTGGAGAGCGCGGAGAGAGACGGGCTGTCGCTTTGTTTTCATTAATACAGTGATGTGAAGCTTAACTTGTAGGAGCGGTGCCTCTCCGGCTCATTTACGATGGATCCCCTCGATGAGTGCAAATATTTGATTTTGGTTTCGAAGCCTATGCGTCGTGTCTTGAGTGCGATACCGTGACGTACCTCTGACAACCTGCCGCGCCAGCGAGTGGCCACTCTGGAAAAACACCCTGGCACACAGTGGCACCAGCTCGGCGTCCGTCGTCTTCAGGGCTTTCTGGAACGCGGCGGCGACGGCCTCCGTCACGCGCCTCGCGTCGTTCCCCTCCGGGTCGTCGCCAGGCGCAGCCAGGGAGAGGGAGAGCGAGGCGCTGCGCCGGTCGGCGGACGTCAGGGTGGAGCACGCGATGGTCACGCGCGCCACCTTTGCGCTCAAGTGACAGGAAGTCCTTTCGGCGCGGTCATCTCGGATGGCGGTCACATGGAGCTCGACGGCTGCCCCCCTGGGCAAAGCTGGCACCACGACGACCAACAACGGAGCCGGTTTGATCTCGGGCTCCCGGAGCAAGTCCTGCGACGCAAAGAAAGACGGTGTGGTAAACAAAACTGGATGGTCAATTACACACACACACACACAACACAACGCACTTCCAAATCAAACGTATGGTCCTCACGGCTGAGGTGCGCTGGGTGCTCTCTGACCACAAAACGCCCCCCCCCCTCTCTTCCACGTGCAACATTAGTGTAAAGCGACATCGCACACAGACTGTGCCGCGCGGCGCCGAGACAGGCTTTGGAAAACACACTGACAGGCCATCAATTAATGCGAGATTGCGAGATGACCCACGGTAATGATAGCGTACAAACAATCCCCAAAGAATCCATAATGCTCCCAGCCACCAAAGACACACACACACACACACACACACACTCTCCTTCTCTTTGAGCCGCATTGGGCCGACATGACAGGTCCCATTCAAGATGACTTCTCACCTCTCTACGAAGATCACTCATAACAAGTTGTGGCAGCTTCGCCACATACATTTAGCGGAAAGCCGCGTGAAGAAAGCTGCCAAAATATATATATATTTTTTTTCCCCCACCGCCCACCCTTAGACTGCGCCGGCCATTATCAGTAACACAATATTTGGGAGCATTGCTACAACGCGGCCCTGTAATAATACTTGGTTGTGGCTTCATCTGCTAATGGGAGAGAAATTAGTGTTTTATATAACCGTCGTTTCAGCCAGAGTCGATAGGGCAAAAACACTTAAACCCCCTTTCGGTTTGCTGGATCAATTTTCCTCCACTTACACCCCACTTCGTGAGTGAGTGCCGAATAATAACAGGTTACTTACATTTTTATTTTGATATTCGCTCTCCGGAAAAAAAAAAAAAAAAAGAAAGAAAGGAGAGAAGAAGAAATCATTGACAAGAGCGGATGACGGCCCCTCTTTGTCCCTCCAACAGACGGCTCGGCGTGACCCAGTCACCGAAGCAGCACTTACCATCAGATTAAACTTGAGCAAAACGCCTAATTGTGTATCTGCAGCCATCCTCTCGACGTGGAGAGTGAAAAACTAAACGTAAAAAAAAAAAAAAGAAGGATGGAGTATGTGTGCGGAGGGTTGGGTTGAGATATCTGCCGATTGGGATGAGAGAGCGGCGAGCTCGGGCCCCATCAACGACAACAAATCAGAGAGAGAACAATAGCCGTGTCGGCGCACACCTCTTAGCATGTCAGACACAAGTGACAGCACACATACGTGTCCCGGGCTTTGATAAATGTTAGATTAGCACTTCTGGCACTGGGGGGTGGGGGGGGGGCGCTCGTGCACACGTCAATAGCGATTGAACACGGAGCAGAGAGAGGGTGACAGGACAGGGGGGGTCCTGCTCAGCCAGGCTTAAAGGCCACCCTGCAGGCCCCTGGGTGCCCAGGCCCCCTGCACACGAGTGACTGTCCACCGTGGAGATCGGGCGACTCCAGCTCCTCCGCTCCAGCCTCTGGCGGGACTTCACTGTCGCAGCATAGTTGCAGAGTTTTTTTTTTTTTTCCTCCTTCTTTTTTGGTTCCGAGCTGTCGGACCAGGTCACGTCAGTGCACACGTCGCGTGTGTTTCTTTGGGAAACACCAAAGTGTGCCGATAGGTGGGCACGTTTGCTCAGCAGGGGGTATTTTGTGTGTGTGTGTGCGTGTGCGTTTCAGTGTGTGCGCGTGCATTTTTCAGTGCGCTTCCCTGGAGGAGAGATCGACTGAAATCCTTACCTGAAAAAAGATCATTTATTAAATGAACCTGATGAAACCCACACTTTGATATACGTGGGAGCTGAGTGCTGGAGTGGCAAGTTGGGACGTGCGGCGCTTGTGTGTGTGTGCGCGCGCGTGCGTGCACAGGTTTCCACTCCGCTCTACAGCAGCCACTTAACACAATCCATCTCATTACTTCACTTGGGTTCCAGGGCACGCGGCCATTCGCCCCAGTGCTTTTCTTACTCCGCAGGCAGCAGGTAAACGCATGGAGTCTAAATCGGCCGGACTCAGCTCTCTGCGCCGATGGGGTGTGACCTGCCTCGCCTTGTGTTTGTTTTCCTTCTCCCCACTTTCCTGCCTCTAACTCACGTCGGTGCGCCCGGGAGCGTGCGGCGGGGCTGGATGGCTGAGAGGCGTAAAAGCCGAACGGTAAACACGGTAATAAGGAAGTGGTGGAGAGGCGGGGAACAGCGGGGAGCTGATGGGACTGCGCTGCTTAGCCAGTTCCCCTACATTTCCTGCCCAGCGGGACACCTCCAGCATGTGGCTTTATGTCTCGGCACTTACTGTAATGCTGTCAGTCTGCCATAAGATCCCTTTCCACTCATTCACTCATTCACTCCCCTCTGTCGGGATTCCAAGACATTTCTCTCGCTCATTGGGCTGTGGCTGTGTTTGTGCAAAGGGAAAACGCACAGGGCCGTGTCTGTGGCGGGGAGAGGCAAAAGTTTGAGCAGGAGGCCATTAGACGACCGAGGCCAAAGGAGCATCACGAGTCCCGCTTCAGCAGGAAAGAAATAAAAAGAACTGGGTGTCAAATTCATCGCTAATCATTTAAATCAATACAAAAAAAATGGTTATAGTACCAATTATTGAATAAAAACACACTTTAAAAATAGCCAGTGTTTATGAAGGCACTTCAAAATATAAATGTGTTATTGGTCTTAAGCCTATTTCAGCCTGCTGGGTAATTATATTTTACTTTCGGAGGTGTTTCATAACCTGTTATTGCGACACAAAATGACGTCTGTTAAACATTTATTGACTTGGCACATCAACATCGCCGTGTTCATCAAGCCCAGTGCACACACACTTACACACACACAAAGACAAGCAGGCTCTTTGTGGTTAAATGCACCGTAAATGCAATTTCACACTGGTGGAGACTCCAGTGTGCTCCCAATTAACCCTGCAAGCTTCTTCATCCACCTGATTAGATAAATTATCAACGCACAACAACAACATGGCTCTATGGCTTCACACACAGGCCTAGCGCTGGTGTTTCAATCATAAACACGCACTTCACCGGGTCGCTGGATGAAAATACACTACCAGATATACCGTTTATGTCCGCGTAACAGTATAAGGTTACATCATTTAATCATTTAAATTTAGTACGAGCTGTGACCATAGTTTCCTCAAAATTCCAAATGTAACGGTACAAATGCCAAATTGGCAATGTCATTATTTATGAATGAACTGACTTTTAAATGAAATTTCATGATGAATTTAACGAGTTTGCTAAATTTCACACTTTTCAATGACGTTGATAAGAATTCCGCTTCTATTTAGTGTTCCATTTTGTCTTGCTGTTAATGTCTGTTTTTAGAAAAACACAAGACTAAAACAAAGACAACTCCTCATTAACATGCCTGTAGGCGAGTTAAGATTATTTTTAGCAATATAAACTTGTGGAAACTAAGTTATAACTGATCTCTGTTGGAGTTATGTTATCGGTGTCTCACCGCAGGTTAATTAAAATGGAAGTTTGAAACGAATAATTTGAAAGGAACATTTCAAAGCTTTGAGAATACAATTGCTGGCTTTAATACTTCCCGTTTGGAAATTCACATGGCGCTTTTACTTTTGAGGACCTGACGCAAAGTTGACATCCACTCGGCAGTTTTTAAACACCGTTCGCCGCGACGCAGAGCCACATGTTCCCAGGGGCCCTAGTCCCATGGCAGGACAGATTACCGTGGGAGGAGAGGGGCTGCCAGGGGATACTGGTGCCCCTGTTAGACGTCTGGAGGCAGGAGTTGTAAGCCGGGGCGGTGGAGTGCAGGGAAGGATGGAGGGAGGTGGCAGGAAAGAGAGGTGGAGGGAGGGGGTGGGGAGGCGGCGCGCGCGCACGGGGGGGGCGGGGGGGGGGGGGGGGATGGATAAGCTGCTCGGAGAGTTGAACGGAGCTCCAAAACGGTGTGTGGGGGCAAAGGATTAGGGAGGGCTCTGAGGAAGACATCTGCCTCTGTGCCAAGCTCCACATTATCAAAGACACCAGCGTTTCCCACATCATCAACTTTTCATGAGCGCGCTCACTGGTAAATATCAGTCGCAGCGGCTGGGGTCCCCGGGGGGGGGGGAAGAGCAGGGCCAGGAACTTTCACTTATTTCACAACAACACGGAATTTGAAAGGCCTCTCTGCGAAAAAAAAAAACCCTTGGACACCACATACGTTTGGCTGCGTGGACTTATTCGGCCAAGCATGGATCCCGCTGGCTTTTGATCAATTAAACGTGTCCTTGTCCCATGTGGGTGTAATGTGGTATTAGGAGTCCGATCAACATTTCCTCCTGCGTCTGTAATAAAACCGCCAGAGTTGGCTCTTCTCCTTAAAGCCAGGCATATTCGGGATTTCAGAAACAAACATCTCACTGCACCATGACTGACCTTCTCCTCCCCTCCGACCCTCAGCATGCTCTGCCACACGGCTCGGATGACGGGGATGTCCTGACGTCTCGTGGCGTAGCAGTGGGCCTGGACAACGTGAGCCAGAGTCAAGCCGCCGATCGCGGCCTCCAGGACCTTCTCCACATGGCCGAAGGACAAGCGGGCCTGCATCCCGGGGCCAGCCTTCATCAGCTCCATGGTGCACGGGACCAGAGCAATTTGGCCGGCGCAGAAAACTGACTCATCAACCTGGAGGGAAGAAGAGAGGAGGAAAAACACCGCATGAGCATGACTGGTGGCTTTGCATCAACCCACAACCAAGTCTGCAGCCAATCGAGCAGCATGATCACGTGCTAAATAAAATAAACCAATTAAATAAATTGTCCACTGAGGACTCTGAATGTAGAGGCAATTAAGATTAAGCCAGACAAATACCAAAGGAAAACGTGTCCTTCCAATCAGAGAGCAGTGAATCTGACATATGGTTGTCAAATCAAAGTCAAAATCGATTTTTTGCACTATATTATAATTTTTTCAATTATTTTTTTCCATTTTATTTTTAGTCATACAATGTGTATTCACTTATCAATACAATGATTAAATAGACACTTAAAAGACGACTGTAGATGTAAGAAACAAGTCCACAAACCTCATAATGGAGTTAAATTATAAAATAAAGTACAATATTCATCATGGATGTGTGATAATCAAATTATCATTCATTATAAGCACATGCTTTGGTCGCGGTGCATTAATTATCGACTTCCACCTCTCCCACTTTTCGGCATCTTATCACCAACAATTTTCGCCTCACAGTCATGAAAACAGCAGGTATTCGGCGAGAAGCGAGCCAACGCTCACTCTCTGCGGCACCCGTGTTATTTACGAGCATAATTAACCACGCGATAATAAGCTCAATTTTCTGTGAAATACCTCGAGCATCTGGAATGAATGACAACCTGAAAAAAAAATCCATCTGCTTAATGCGGAGAGGCGAGTCGGGATGAGGGGCGACATTAGGGAGGTCAGGCCTTCAGAGACCCCGCAGCTCACCAGGGTTTGACGCTGGATGGCCTTAGTGCCGGACGCTAGCTGTTGGTCAATGGGAATAGATGCCGGTGACATGTTGATAATTGCTGGCCTAGGCAGGGGACCCCTGGAGCATATGCAGATGTCCGGGGAGGATCATCTGGATCAATTGATACGCGGCTCCAGACAAGATACTTTGCTAATTGGCAAATACACCGTGCGGGGCACCATGTTTCACACTGAGATTAGCAAACAAAATACTCCCCCCCCCCCCGTGCTTATTTTAAACAAACACTTTGTTTCGCTTCAATTGGATTGCGTTGGATTTAAAATGCACACACATGGTGGCGGGCCAGGACACACCATATATTCCCTTTTTGGAGCGTGTTATAGGCCGGCGTCTCTGACTGGAGAAAGGTTATGGCTACACGGTGGAAGAGGAAGGGAATGGTCCTGCGTTTTGAATCAGATCGGGTGAAGGTTGAAATCTTCCGCCTATACCTCAGCTGTTCCAATTTTCTGGGACAACCTGGGACACGAGAGGCTGCAGTGAAGACAAATAAAAGAGGTACGAGTAAGTGAGGGGGAAGAAAGGGAAAAGAAAAGCCCCCCCCCCACACGCTGCTTGCAACGAGTTGGATCAATCACCGGATCATTTACCTGCAAGCAAGATCTGCCGGCGAGCCCGTGTTCCTCCGCCTCACATGAAAGCCAGATTCCCACACATCGACAACAAATTGTCATTGGCATTCCATTTACGAGCCATCAAATGCCATCATATCCACTCCGACAAAGAAAAGCTCCATCAGGTCGGACGCACGGCCATAATCTTTTAACAAGCTCGTCACAGTGAGAAAAGCCGGCACCAATTTGAATGCGTAAAGGTCGGCAACCATTTGTCGATTTGAATATCAAAAGGGGGCCGAGTGTCGGGGGGCCCCCTCGACTGTTAAAAGCAAGACTCCCAGAGCTTCAACCAAGCAGGTGTGTGATGATCAATTATTAAGGACCCCACTCTGGTTACTCTTAGTGGGAGGTGGAATTGGGGATTTGGGGGTTTGCGGGCGGTGGTGGTGGAGGGGGGGGGGGGCGGCTGTGGTGAACCTGGATGGGGGGAAGAGACGGTGGAGAAGGGAGAGCGAATACTATTTACATAAAATTAACAGTTCAAAAGAATGAGTTCACACACCAATCAAACTTGTTAATTGACTGTCAATGGTGTGGCCCTGAATATACAACACAGCTACATTATTCATCTTAGGCCTTGACAGGAAAGACAGTCCAATTTGCATGGGCGTTCTAAACGTGATCAACAACCACAATGCCACATGCATTTTTAATGGCCTGGAGATGGGATCCTTTAATATTCATAAGGGTCAAACAACTGCATATGACATTAAACTTTCTATAACAAGGTAAGTATTTTTCAAATGCTAACCTGAGCCGTCTAAATGGCCCACTGAGAGAAGAGAGAGACGCACAGCCAATCAATACGGCACGTTCAGCATATCTTTCTTCTTATAATGCTCCTTTCCGCCATAACAGTTTTCAGATATTTTATCTTTTCTAAATTTACCTACGAATCGTGATTTATTTGCTCGAAGGGATTTTAACAGGCAGATTATTATTGAATCGGCATCTCAGTATAAATATTTGAAATAAAGATGAGTCAATGAGCCCCAAGTTTTTCTTTTTTTTGTCTCCTCGCTGTTTCAGGAAACACGCGTCTTATTTAGAAATTGAACACATCAGTCATATAAATATCTTGCTCTAAGGACATGCCGTGCGTCAGAAGAGAGACACAATAAATAACAATAACGAGTTTTCCCCACATCCCAACAATAAAAGTGGGCTTGGATAGAATCTTTACATTTATTAATCAGTGGGCTCTAAGCACAAAATATCACAACACAAAAAAAAGATCTACTTTTAACCGCTTTACCTTGATGCTTTATCGACCTTTATTTCGTGGCTAAAGCACCATTATTTTCCGAATAAACCCAGTGACATACCGAAAGGTCACCAACCCCATAGACCTTCTCTGTCCATCTCAGTGAGCTGCAGACGGTAACATATATGTAAATGGGCCCAGGAAGCGCCTGGCTGTGTCTGCTCCCGGCCCTTAACGGTGTCTCATTTCAGCCTGGTGTGTCTGAGGTGTTTTTAATTGCACTTTTTTTTTTTTTTTTTTTTTTTTCCCCTTATTTCCTGGCTAAAGCACCATTATTTTCCGAATAAACCCAGTGACATACCGAAAGGTCACCAACCCCATAGACCTTCTCTGTCCATCTCAGTGAGCTGCAGACGGTAACATATATGTAAATGGGCCCAGGAAGCGCCTGGCTGTGTCTGCTGCCGGCCCTTAACGGTGTCTCATTTCAGCCTGGTGTGTCTGAGGTGTTTTTAATTGCACTTTTTTTTTTTTTTTTTTTTTTTTCCCCTCAGAGAGCTCCCAGAGATGACCAGACAGTGCGAGACTGTATTCACATTGGTGTCGGAGCCCTCTGGGCCCCCATCGCGCCGAGGAGCGTCTCCGGGTGTCATTAGTGGAGCCTGGGAACGGTGCGGATGAACTGGGCTGAGCCTGGATAAAATGACCTGGTATCGACGAACAGTCAGGATTTTCTTTTTGCCCGGGTCCCAAGGACAGAGAGAGGTGGAAAAACTGCTCCACCGGTCCCATCAGATATGCTAATGGTCGCGTTTCGCCCCCATTGAGACCTCATGCATAATTTAAAGCGGGAAAATGATGATACAAAATGTGTAAAAAAGGTTGGATTAATACGGTGTAACTTTTCCCCTCATGCAAGGACACGTGTAACCAAGCTCAAAGGGGTAAGAGCAGTGTACGGGATCAGCTACCGGGCGGGGGATTAAACGCAAAGTGAAATTAGCATTTGTGATATGTCCTTTAAGAGTGCCAGTGCACGACTATCTTTTACCCTAATATCTCTTCTTTGAGAGTCACTTACCATTAAAGATCGAACACGATTCATCTGTGAATGGGTAAAAGATTGTCTTTCCTTGCATTACTTTGTTTACGACATAACGCCAATGCATCGATCTTCTGTCACCGCCGGTCACAGCTGCCGTCATATAGGGCCCATCCAAACGTCCGACCCTGTCCCAGGTTGCACGGCGGTGACGCCAGCCATCTTTGAACTTCTCTGCGAGGTAGGACCGCTGACTTAAGAGACACGACCAAAAAGACGCACGCCGCGATTCTTTCAAGTTGGTCGCCCTCCACCTGGGACAGTCCAAATCGCACGGCATAGATACCCACCATAACGTAGTCACGGTGGGACTTTGCCGCCATGCCAGTAAACCCAAACATCCTCACACTGGTTTGCCACATAGGAGCTCATAGAAAACACGGCAGTTTACAGTAAAAGTAAAAACAAACAACTTAAAAGCTTGGTGCCGCATTTGCAAAAAACAATATCAAAATGGAAATTTCAGCAACAGGAAGAGGTGAAACTCATAATGCCACTTGCACTCTGTATGTTGGAACTAAAACATGATTTCATATATAAACTATACTTCAATGAATAAAAAACTTTTAATCCCACGCGGATCATACTTAATATATGTGACAAATTTCCCAAAATTCTGTCTGGAGGTTTCCTTTCTTTTTTTCAATATTTAAGGGTTGGCAAAAAAAAATAAAAAAGAAGCTCAAAGATGGCTCAAAATGTGGGGGATGAAAAACAAAATCGGAAGTTGAAGTTATGTTGAACGTATTTAAGTGCCTAAAATATTGCTGCGTTTTGATGCGCGACGGCTGTTTAATCCTTGTGTGGTGGATGGCAGTTTGTCAGGGACGTGTGCCGTGATCTCATCGCGAAACTGCCTTCCAGTCTGCGGGGCTCTTTCGGCATTAGCGCATTCAAAGCAGATCACGTCTGCGAGTGGGAAATGATAAGAGATGGGCTCATGTTGTGCTGCGCCCCGAGGAAATCCTGCCTCTTCTGACACCTCATTTCTACAAATACAAACCTTTCAGGAGAACCACAACCTCTCTCCCCTCGACACAATCTCTCCCCGTGTTGGGCTTCTCGTTTAAGGCGTCATCGGAAAGGGGCTGAGGGAGATATTTGCCTTTTTCTTTTTTTAATGGCCCCCTCCTTTTCTCTATTTTTTGATTTTTTGATTCTCTACTATCTCTATTATTGTTGTTATCTCCTCACCGTTTGTGCTCCAGTTTGAGCCTAACCCTTGCGTGCTCAACTGTCACACAAAATCAGCGTTACTTAAACGGCGACATAAATAGCCGGATGAAGTGCAGCACAAAGAAAGGCGCGTACGGAGCATTTCCGGACGCATTCTCTCGGCTCTTAAACTGTACTGTTGTGTTTCAGAAAACAAACCGCTCGCATATGCTCCAAAGCACCTGGTTACCGCGCCAACGCAAATTTAAAGAAAGATCACGCTGAGCGGTAATAAGCCGTTGTTGAGGCAATGTGTGGTCAGTCTGAGTCAGGGACGCCGGCCTTTTCCCCCCAACCCCCACCTCCTGTACGCTTCTGTCTATTTTCCTATTGTGCCTGTTGTGTCCGCCCTCGACGTGCCCATTGCATACTGAACACTGAACCGAAGAGTAACACTGTCATGTCTGCTCTGCTCAACTTTATGTCGGTCAGGAGCTGCCGCTCAGTACTACGACCAAGGTCGGGGGGGGGGGCTGTCGGATGCCCGGGGACACATCTGAATAACCGGAGAAACAAATAAATACATCCAGCATCCATAAATAATGTTTTTTTTTTTTGTTTTTTTTAACAACAACACAAAAGCTATTGATAAATGTGGTTGTTATGTTGTTCTGGTTGAAATTTGCTGTGGCGAAGAAATAAAATGGAATCATAAAAAAGAAATATTCAAATCTGGTGCTGGTAAAACTGTCTGCTGCTGTGTTGCACCGTGCCGTGCCCTGCCGGAGCTGGGCTGCGGATGGAAGAGAGTGACGGAGGGGCATGTTTTTTTTGTTTTTTTTTGCGTAAGGCAAAATGCCCCCTCCGCCTCCAACTGTCCCGACCTCACAATTTTTGACAAATTGGTTGTGAGGCTTTTACGACTGATGCACATATCGCAAAAATCATTTCTGCCAAGCTTCCTCTATGACCTGCCCGTGGGACATGACAAGCCTGCCTGCCATAAACATGTGTGCAGGTGGAGACGCACACACACACACACACACACACACACACCCACCCCCCCACGCCCCCCCCACGCATCGCTCTATCAAACCGAATCTTTCCAGGACAATGCAAATTATGACAAATTCCATCATCCTGCATTATGCGCTTTCCCGCTAATCTGCCTAATTCGAGAGAATCGGGAGGGTCTCGCTGTTTCAGCTGAGGGGCATGTTGTCTGATTGAATGATGCTGAAGCTGCAACACTCAACCCCCGTTCTCTCTCCCTTTCCAGCTGTGACCATCTCATCCCTTCTGTCTTTTTACATTTTGTCTCTCATTTGAAGCTACATCTCTTAGTCTGGCTGGTGAAGGGAGCACAGACTTTAACCTGGGCACAAAAAAAAATGATGTCACGACAAAGGGCCGTGGCACAGCCATAGCAGTGTAACTGTGAGTTGTGTTGAAGTGACGTGTCTGTGTGTGATATGAAGGTTGTCCAAGTGTCTACCCTGGATAAGACAGAGTGAATGTCCAAAACAAACCACAGCAGCCTGTGGCCCAGCGACATGAAATTGCTGATCCAGAGAGGAGTGCCCATCATGCATCCACATCCCAAACCAGCGAAATACACTCATTCGCATAAAACATGCACAACCCCATTCAGTTTGTTCCTTGTATTGTTACTTTGCGTGAAATGGACACAACGTCTAGTTCAAAAAATCCCAATTCAAAAAGGGTAAAACAAGCGAACGAAAACTGAAAGACAGAACGAGCAAGACGGCAGAGATAGTGAAAATGACGAGAAGAGGGGGGGAAAAAGGTGTGTAGTTCCATCTCATCTCAACAGATGGCAGTATGGCTGCATTAAAAGGCCAACGGGAGTATGGCCAATCCTCTACACTCAACCTCCACTCCATCCATGGACAGGCTGGAGAGACAGCATCGAGCTCTCCTCGGAATTTATCATTACCATTAAAAAATAAAAATAAAAATAAAAAGCTTGCATTAAAAAAAAACAAAATAAGAAAAACGTGAAAGTAGGAATGTATACAATGGCATAAAAAATGTTCGTCTGTATTTATTATTATTTTTTTTTTAAATCATTGACCACATAAGAAACCTAATGATTACTGTGCCAATGAAATGTGCCAATAAACATGTTATTAGAAGTAAACAAAAATTGGTAAAAGATTATCAAGCCGAGAAATACTTTCTTTTTTTTTTACTGACGATATGCAACAGAGGTAATAATACTATCACAATAGCAAACTGATCAAATACAAGATGTAGATGTGCTGGATCTCTACAGAGAAATATGGCAAATATTTAAAAAAAGTGTCAGTGCAACAACTTCACCTCAATACATTTTGACATATATATAAATATTGTGTGCTCTCTATTATATGGGGTGGACTCTTAACTTGAACATCTCAACTTCATTACATTGCTCGCAGGGCCTGACATTTCCTCACATAATAAATATATAATATCAATAATAAATATATATCAAAAGTGAACATGCCAATATGTTCACAGAAAAAAAGGAGGCTGTATATTATTCATCTGTAGCAGCTTATACCTCAGTAAAGCCTGCTTTGACGACCCAGGTTAAAAGTTACTACTCAGAAAAATGTCTCCGTGTGAAATTTATGACAAAGCGTGTGGCCAAAAGTAAAAAGGGAATGTAAACGTTCAATCTTTTCTGAATCTGGGGTCCTGCAAGAAAAAAATCTCCTTAATAAGTGAAGATCAAGTGGCAACGCCGGCACACTGTTGCATGCAGATGCAATAATCATTTCCACCCAAGGCACCGACTGCCACTTTAAATGCGCGCAACTCGTACAACGGCAGAAAACTAAAGAGAGCATCATAATAGTAGAAACGATCTATAGTCGCAGTTTGCTAATACACACACAAATCTGCAACACAGTGTGGTGCAGATCATTCAGTCTGCTGCAGCAACAAGCCTTCACTAACAGCATCTCAGTCTTTGTGTTAAAGCCCATGTGTGCTGGGAACTTATAATGCGTCTTCCCCTTTATCCCGAAATGTATTTTAAGAAAGGTAAATGTTTTACTAATGATTGACAATTTTTTTCAAATGTTATTTATTTATCACAAATATGGAAATATGTGTTTTTTTTCTGTGCCTTTTCCCCTTAAAGCTAGATGAAATGAAATGATTGCATTGGTAAATTCACTGTTTTGGATAAAGTATTCTTGGCAAGATTAAAATTGCCATATGGAATTGCATATTTTGCATAGGAAATTACATTTACATTTCCTAATGTGAATTTGTCCACCGTGGGACGATAAAGGATTATCTTATCTTATCTTAGTGCTGTTCATTCTTAATTTCTGTAATTCACCAGACTGCGGAGGTCCTTGTGTTGTATCGTCTGTGTTTGCCACGTGTGTACATTTCACGAGGAGCGTCTTCCAGACCCTCCCGATCCGTGTGCTTTTGTGCGCATCTGTCTGTATAGTATGTTGGGTGTGCTTGTGTGTGTGTGTGTGTGTGTGTGTGTGTGTGTGTGTGTGTGTGTACGCCTGTGTGTGTGCGCGCGCGCGTAGGCCCCTGTCAGCTAAGCCTTCTCGTCACTGCAGGGGGAAGAAACACACCCGGGCATCTCTGAATATAGTGGCTAGTTACCATAGTAATGGGATGGTCATACGTCTCTCCTCTCTCCGACAGTGATGGGAGTGGACAGGACACGCCGCTACGCTTTTTATCTATGCATCTGGTATTCGGTTATTTCATTCTGCATATAAAAAGCCAAGCCAGCCCACCTCTCCTTTATCGGAATCCAAATGGAAGGGGTGAAATGGGAAGTAAATAGTTGGCTATGGGGCGATAATTCACACAGGGGACTACAAATAATTGATGTGTTTTGACTGAGTGTTTGTGATTGCGATTGTAATAACGCGGGCAGATCTCTGCAGTGGTGGGATCCTTGCGTGACGCTTTTCAGATGTCTCTGAACCGCTCACCCCTCGTCCGCTCATCAGCGGTGACAAAGTGAGGAGCAAACAAACACGCACGCACACACACGCATGTGTGCACTTTCTATGCAAAAATAATGAATCATTTTGAATAAGATAAAATAATATTGGTCCATCATATAGTGGCAAAGCCAAATTATTTACGGTCTTATGCTTAAGCAAATATGTACCTGTACGTGTGTGTGTGTGTATACAAACGCACGATATATTTACAAGCCGATCCATCTTTCTGCATCATTTATCATGTCTGCGTGTGCATTTTCTGCACGTAGGTGAGGGAGGAGGGTGGGACGGCGGCCGTGGCCATTCCGCCTCTGCTTCCCGTGGCTTGTTGACATCAACCGAGGCAGTCAGGCACCAATAATACATGATGGGCTGTTCAGAGGCAATTAGGATCAGTTGTCAGGGCCCGGGCCCATTAATGAGCGGGAGTGTGGCAGGGGCCGGGGCCGAGGCACAGCAACCCGGCGTAGGCGACCGCTCGAGAGCCGATGCACTCTGACAGATCCAGTCCTTCGCCTGTCCTCGCCCGGTACACGCCGACACCAGCGCCGCCGTGCCCACGTGGTGCTGCAGAGGCGGCAGCGGCAGCAGCGGGGCAGGATAATGCAACAAAGAACGCACTGACTCCTGAAATGACTACTGCCACGGCAGGTCAGCCTCTATGCCTTCACTGAGAGAGAGAGAGAGAGAGAGAGAGAGAGAGGGGGGGGGGGGAGTGGGGGGGGGGGGGGGAGGGGGGGGGGGGGGGGGGGGGGGGGGGCTTATGGGGGAGAGCAGTGGAAGGAACATAATTACACTGACTGATCAACCTCTTCCCATAAAAAGTGGCCGCTCATCAGATTAAAAGAGGAGGTTTGATCTGACCTCCCGCGCGCGCGTCTTCAGGGTGACACCGTGGCGCGTTTCGTTTTTTTTTGGGTCGTGCGTCTCTACGCATTTGCATGCGACAGAATGTGCCATGAATGCTACAGTCAGTCCTGTTTGACCATTTCCATCATGAGTGTGTGTTGACAGCGAGGCGACCGTAGCTGGTTTCAGTGACCCACCCTTCGCTTCACCTCGTCACACACACACACACACAGAACACAGGTGTGTCGGCCTGTGTGCGCGCGTGCGAGCGCGTGTGTGTGTGTGTGTGTGTCTCAGATAGGCCTGGCCTAGGGGCATACAGCCGACATGCCAGCGCTCTAAGGTCTTCCTGGGTTTGATCAGCGTGTTTCGCGCGTGTCCAGTTCAAGTGAAGACAGTTGACCCCGGTGTTTGGGGGAGGATGAGGAAAAGCCCACAGAGACATGCCGCAGTGATCTTCAGAGACAGGGGGCGAATCAAAGCTCACCGGGGGGACAGAGAGGCTCGGAGGTGAAGCCGGACTGTCAGTCAAAAAAACCCTTCTGACTCTCTGCAGGCAAAAGGTTCCACTCTTTGCACAGATTTAAAGGCATTCAGGGAAATTCTCCCCGCGCCTTTGTCGGAACAAAAGCAAAAGCAAGTCGCCGCCGCAGCTTAGACCGGGTAACTACAGGCGCCCGAGGAACGCCGCGGTTCTGCGTGGCCTTCAAGCTCACCACCGCTCAAAACCGCTCAGCCTTCCGGACCTAATTTTTCCATCGAGTCAATTACTCAACAACCCGCCTCTCCTCCTGGCCCCTCCCCTTCCTCCGCGCCTCATCTCCCCCTCCTCCTCGGTTGGAAGCGATCATTTGTTCTTTTATTAAAGTTGATAAGGTGCCTCGCATTGTCTGAGCGCGCGCGCGCCACGGAGAGCCGCCCCTACTGTTCTCGCCTCCAGCGCTTGGTATTATTGGTGCATTATTTCACGCATGCCCTCCTCTTTTATCAGGCGCTTTTAAAGTAATGTTAATAGACTAGAAAATTGAGACATTTATGAAGTATGGGCCGTGTTTATGAAAAAATCCATAAAGTATGACAGGGAGAGGTGAGATGAAAGCAAGGTTTTAATAGATTATGGCAAACAGGGGAGAGGCGTCAGACGCTGACAGGCGCCTCCTCCGAGATCCTTCATATTTTATGGGATTAATTTTGTTGTATTAGATATGAAGTTAAATGTCCTAATTAATCTGTTCCTGCTGCATGAATACTTCCCTGGGCGCAGATAGAAAGACACAAACACACACACACACACACAGTTTTTTGGCTAATTACTCTTCGTTGGTAATTGAGGTAGATATATTCTCTAGATGCAGGCTGAGGAAGTTTGGGGAGGTGAGCAGGGTGTTGTGATGGTGGTGGTGGTGGTGGTTGTGGTGTGTGTGCGGGGGGGGTTGTTGAATTGTGCAAGTTGGCTCTTTTATTGTAGACAAAGATTCGGGGGTTGAGAACAACAAACCATAAAACTAAAGTGCTTAGCTTTATTTCTCCTATTCATCACGTATTTTATTTTTTTTTTTTGCTCTCTCACCCGCCACACTAGCTCATATTTAGACGTCAACCCTTTGATTATTCGTCATAAAGAGTCATGCTGGCGGGCCTGCTATCCTCACAAAAATCGAAATCCTCATGTCCTATTTATTCTCCAACAACATCTCTAATGGAAAGCATGGCGATATATCTTTTTAAATATACTGTATATATTTCAAAATACAAATTAAGAATGATAAATCGAGATATATATACATATTTTTATATATTATATATATATATATACAGTATATAAATATATATACTGTATATATATTTTTTTTATATTTTATATATTTTTCTGAGAGTTCTTTTGCCATATCAAGATGCACACAACTACTTCCTTATTTTACATTACATATTTTATTCCTGTTTCTATCCTGTTCCATCATGTTTGCGGGGGGATTGTAAAGGCTTTCCTCTCTTTACCACTACATGGGTGGCCCAGCCTCACTACGCCTCAGCCTGACCTTTGAACTCGTCGTCAAGAGGGTCAGACAAAGTTTGGCTTATTGTTTTCACACTTATTGTTGACACTTTTGGATTCCTGTAAGGGGATTATTCAAATCCTGGCACCCGCCGCCGTATACACTCCTCCCTTTAATGTTAATTGGCAACGTCAGATCCACTTCCCCCCTGATATCTCACAGTCCACTTTGACAATTTTTCAAAATCCAATGCAAATCGTATCGTGGGCTTGTGCCAGGCGGTCTTCCGCAATATTGACTGTCACTCACGATTACGGGAACGAGGCAAATGGGGGTTTGCATTCACCAGCAACCTGAGGCTAGCGCAGGCTGCTCCCCAAACACAGCCCACGGAATCTGATCAGTGAGTATAATTTCCCGGTATATATCCCAGGGGTGGGCCACTTACCCTAACACGAAAGAGGAGATGTTTAACAACCATTCAACTGCTAGTCTTTCTCCTCACACCTGGTTTGACTATTGTGTTTTCATCATTAAATGAAAATCCAAAGGGAACGTGAAGGAACCGGCAGAGGAAATCTAAGTAGATGTGGGGGGGGGGGATCCTTCAGTTTGAAACTTCAGTTGTTAACTCTGACTTTAGTAATTGATAGGTCAATTTCTCCCATCTGGCAACTCATAAGCGTAATCGCCTGTTATTAATACAAATGGATTTCTGAGTAAAAATTGCAGGACATGGCAGGCTAAAGGAACAGGCCCGTGCTCTTTTTTTTTTCTCCTCCTGCTATTATGTTAATTTAGCACAATTCTTTAAAAGCTCTATGTAAGAAACCACTGACGGATAAGGCAGCAATTACTTTCCTTTATTTTAAAAGCACACAATTATGTGGCTTTTTTCATAATGACAGAATTTGTTTGGATATTTTGCAACAAGAAGGGCGATGTCTGAGAGCATTGTGCTGTGTTTTTAATAAAAGGATTGATGTATTCATTGAGAGAATTTTTTTCTATATCTTAATTAGATAATGCAAATCGAGTTGAAACAAATGAAAGAAAAATGCGTCAGCAAAACAAAAGCAACGAGGGGCAAAAAACGTTGCTCCTACCAGACTCAATATAACCATTATCATTAAGGTATTCATACTAAACTACACAACAACACAAAAAACGATGTGAAAACAAAGCTTGAATAAAGAAATGTTATCGTCGTTATAGCTTTACGCTTTTAACGAAACCACCACCACATTATACCCGAACATAGAAGAGGATGCCCGGATTGGACAACTTAAAGGTTAACTAATTCCTCAAATCAAGTCGGATCTGAATGTGTCAGTCTGCCAGGCCACGTTGACATTCAGTCAGCTTGCCATTCCCCGAGAGCTGAAGCCGAGAGACACGCCGCGTCGGACAGATAGATGAGTAGACGGATGGAATGTGAGGATCCAGCGTCCATCACTCTCCGATCTCTGGTCGCCGTTTCTCCCTACCTTCACCGACACCACCCTTCCACGCGGGGGAAATCCTGCAGGGCCCCGCGCGCCGTGTTCTGTCAGCGGCCATGTGCTAGCTCTCAAACCACTGGAGGCTTGTCAGAATAAATGCACGGGTCACAACAAAGCTGGCCGCTGATCAGCGTGTAGCTATACGAGACGTACACGTAGCACACGCTAGGTCTTGTGTGTTTAACGATCAAAAAAGGTACACAAAAATAATAATAATCCAGTATATTTGCTTTCTCTATTAAGTCGTAAGTCACTGCCACTTCACAGAAGGCATCACAGAAAGAAAAAAATATATTTCTGAAACCGTTTGAAGTTCAACCCTCTTCATAATCCCTTTGTACGGCTGGATCTTTTTATATTAAATTATGATTCTTTTTAACCACAGACAGAGAATGTGGTGGGCTCCACGTCATTTGGCCTCACACAGCAGATTTTCACCCTCTGTTGTCGTCAGAGCCCTGTCGCCATGGTGTCACCAAGGAAAATTGTCATTAAGACAGAGCCAAACGTGGAAGTGGCGAGAGTAGAAAGGGGGGTTGGGGGGGGGGGGGCACAGCGTGCTCGCTCACAGCAAGGGGGTAATTGTATCAATATGTAAAAATCTCTGGCGGCACTGAAGAGTTGTTAATACGTTTTTGATCAAATTAAATCGCTGTAGCGTGGAGGAGACGCGCACGCCGAGAGACGATGGGGTCACACGGAGCGCCGTGCGCAGCTCTGAGCAAGCAAACGCTTCTCATTGCTTTCCCCGACTACTTTGGATATGAATGATCATTAGAGGGAGGAGAGATTGGACTGTTTTCCAGATTGCAATAGCCCATGCCCACAGCTGACTTCCATTTCATGTCTCAATGAGACTCCATTGAGGGAATCAAACAGTGTTGGCACGTTAAAAGCAAGCTCAGGAATCCGAAAGTGCACAGGATCCCCTGAGCCTCGGTGACACGCTGGTGAGATATGCCGTCAAGCCGGGGAAAAAAAAAAAGGCTAATCCACACATGTTCTCACTCATGGACGGATTTGGCTGCAGGATCAAGGACGGCGTGGAGGAGACGGACACTATCCTTGTTGACAGTACCTTGACAAGCGTAATCCCGCACAATACACACTGGGTAAACAAAACACCGAGCCGAGCGTGCAACCGCGGCCCACACTTCCTCCGCGCGGCCTTTGAATTCCACATTCTTTCCGGGTTTTAAACAATATGAAAGAAAATCGCTTTACAGAGCTTTACAAACAAGTGCAAAAAAAAAATGGCTACGTACTACTGGCTATAATGCGGACACGTATGTACGTGCGCACGCAAAAGTAGCGCCGCGGACAAACGATCAAACAAAACAACAAACAACCATCACAGCCATCTGCATCCATACAAAAACAGAGACACACAAACTAAGCACTGCAGGTTACTTCTGACTATCCTGTCGCTTTGTGTGTGTATATATATATATATATATAGTACAAATAAATAATAAATATAATATAGAATATAAAGATTTATCCTTTATCATATTCATCTCTGGTATTGCTCCATTATTCATTTACTAACCTCTCAAATTCAATTAAGCTGGATAAAGACATACCTATAGTACGGATTAAAGCCAGATTAACACCCTTGAAGTTATTTTTCGCTGAAGCTCGTATATAATCGTAAGAAGTGAATTTAAACACGCACTTTACCTTGCTGGCCACCATCAAATTCAGACATTGTCAGCAAAGCGAGCCCCGTGTCCCCCCCCCCCCCCCCCCCCCCCCCCCCCCGCGGGCCCCGGGCCCCCCCCCCCCCCCAGCTGTGGACCTAGGAATCTTACCCTGACGGCCTGGCTGTAGGGCCCGATGTTGGCCGGGGCCCAGTGGGACAGGCTCTGGACATGCATGGCCTCTCTCTGGTGGTAGCAGCCTTCCTGCGGGGCCTCAGTCCAGTCGTGGAGCAGACAGTCCATCTGCAGCAGCTGACCCGCAGGCAGAGTGGCCTGGACACACACCCTACAAAAAAAGAAAAAGGGGGGAATATGTGGCATGAATGCTGTGATCACAATTAGAACTCAAGAGTCAAAAGCTGAGCTTTTCCAGAAATCAAAAGGAGAGTAGAGACAAAAGGTTTTTCTGCATCTTTACCTGGCTGGAGGGTTTACACCAAAGTGTTTTTTGTAAACTGTGTTGAGTGGACCAAAGTCTCCCATGCTGCTCACATACAGGTGAACCAGGACAATGTCCTTCATCCTCCAACCTCTGCTGTCCAACTCGCCTGGGCACATGAAAAAAACATAATACATGAATACAAGGGTAAAATCAATTCAAATCGCATAAACCTTATTATCACAAAATGACCCCTCCGCTGTAAAAGCAGTTGCTTACCACATGTAATCAAATGAGTAGAAACACCTGTTCAATCTAAATATATTAAAAAATGACTTTTATTAACAAAGAAAGGTTCACCAGCACACCCTAGTTTATAACTGGTCCACAGTTTCATGCAACGGAGTCCGTTCAGACCCTTCCGTTTGGTTTACATTTATAAACCTACAAGGTTCCAATTTATCCTACTTCTAATTTTGAGAAAACTCCAGATATATTGTCCATCATTTCAAACCGCTTGTGCACATCGCCATTTGAAGGGAAGCATTTTAGACACTGAAAGCTAAAGAACCTGCTTAAAAGCGCCGATGTGTCTGTCCTCCCTTTTAAAGCACAATCCTAACACAACATGTGTGCGCACATTGTAGGCTCTGTGTCCACATACAGGCGCACAGGGGCTCAAAGCGCTTCTCCTATCTATTGAAAGAGCTTGGAGTTTGTTTTTCCTTTGCCAACATCAGCGTCTCAGACTACTTCGCCTTCATACAAAGAGGTCGTTCATTAAATATTAACTTGTTTAATATTGTCTCGGCACCGTTGAAGCACCACCATAAACATTAAATATGCTTTTCATCTTTTGCTCCTCTCTCTTTCTCCATCAAAAAGGAGAAGGAGAAAAAAAAAAAACAAGACCGAGAGCCACTGTGAAAGCACTTTTAAACTTCTGCAGGGCAAAAACCATAACCCACCCAACATGACTTGACTGACTGTGTGCGTGTGTGTGTGTGTGTGTGTGTGTGTTTAAATAAGACGCCTGGTTTGGCTTAAAATGCGACGGATGGAGCCACTGACACACACACAGTTTGTTTTTTTTGCCTGCTGGGTTGACAAGCATTTTTGAACCAAAGGCGACTTTTCGAGCTCTGCCCCACTCGCCCTCGTGTGTTTAGCTAAAACAGCACGAAGAAACGAGAGACCCCCAGGGGGCCGTGTGATTCTCCTCGCTGGGGTTTTGTGTGGAATGTCGTACGGTAAATCCTGCAGAACAGTTACACTCTTCCGCTCGACATCACAAAGGCATTCGATACGATCGCCCCTTAATCATATCAAATGTGATTTATTTTTTTTTATTTGATCAAAGAAAATATATTACGTATTAAAGGAGTTTTTATATTGTGTTTGTCGTTGCGTGTGCTTTTTGCTCAGTGATCTCAGAGAGGCAAAAACGATATATTATTTGGTGGATCCTTGTGTTTGCCCTGAGTGTAAAGATTTTTGTGGTAAACCAAAATATTCCTAACTTCTCCTGCCTATCTCTCTCTCTCTCTCTCTCTCTCTCTCTTTCCCTTACCTTGCAGCTGTATGAAAGCGGCCGACGTTTGGCCCTGGATCCCAGGGTTTGGACTCCGAAGGCCACCGATGCCACTGATCCACTGATAGCCCTGAGAGCTTCTGGACGAGCAGGATACAGAGAGATCTGCAGGAGGAGAAGCCATTATTTTTCTTTTTCGGATTCGGATTTTCAGGAAGCAACAAAAAAAAAAAAAAGAAAAAAAAAAGCGCAAACGGTATCATATCCGTCTCCATTTATAACCAGGGCAGGGGGGGGGGGGGGGGGGGGGGGGGGGGGGGGGGGGCACTCGTGCATAAGAGGTTTACAGTATGTCAAAGGAGGAAGAAATTCACAGGCTGTCACAAATACACTCCCGAAACGACAGCTCTTGTCAAACAATCACTCAAAAATACAAGCATCACGACGCTGGCTGCATGACACAGATTCAGGGAGCATTGGCCACACACACACACACGCACAAACACATCATCGGACACACCCATAGCATGCACGCGCGCACACACACACAAACACACACACACACACACGCTCACGCACTGCATGTCTCACAATAAATGAATCTCACCGTGGCCCGGCTGACAACCGAGGTCACCACTTGATGTAAATTCTTGCCGGTTGTCTTCAGCTTGATCAGCATATTCCACCTCCTCCGTCATCTCGTCAATGGCGCTCTGGCAAGGACAACCACCACGGGGCAAAGCTCTCGCCACCGCATCCTACGATAAAGCACCACGGGGAATACGTCAGGCCAAACGCCCACCGCAGAGCGGCAGGGGCCTTTTGCAAAAGAGTGACAAAATGCTGTATTAATTAGCCAACCTTCATCAGAAACGCAGCCGCTTGTCAGTCTTTTCGCGACACACACACACACATAACTTCGAGGTGAATGAATATGAAACAGCATGCTAACGTATTCGAGGCTCGGGCGAACGGGGAGTGGTGCTTTCTGATACCGTAGATTCAATCACGCCGGCTGTCAGTCAAAACTCACGACTGGACGCATCAGGCATGATTTGGATTTGACTCTTTTTCTTTTCTTTTTTTTTTTGTTCCTCCCCCGCTCCTTCTTTAAATAACAAATCATTGCCATTCTCCAAGGCACACACACACACACACACACACACACAATACCTGCCAAATCCTGCCGGGTGTCCCACATTTAAATACATATTTCATATTTCCTCAACACCCCTCTCACCCCACCCAACACTCATACCCTCATCCCCCCCCCCCCCCCCCACACACCCCCCCCCCCTCATCTGCTGTCAGCCGCATTAGGCCATATGATAATCAAATTAATTATACTTCAGCCCCTCTCTCGTGGCCAGCATGAAAAATAGCTTGACTAGCATTAACGCAGGGCAAATGATGGCGGCCCGTCCCCACCCCCTGAGCCCGGTGTAGTTTCCTCTAGTGCCGATGTCACCGCGGATCTGTCACCCTGACGAGAAGAGCTTCAGAAGGCCGAACCAGGGCAGGTTCTCCCCTGGTCGCCTGCCCCCCAACGCCACCACCCCGCGTCCCCACCCCCTCACCGACCCCGAGTCTCCCGACTATTCCACCACAAACCTAGAGGGAGGGGGGGTTGTGTGTGTGTGTGTGTGTGTGTGTGTTTGTTTGATGGGGGGGGTGGGAGCAGCACCGAGGGGAGTGAAAAAATATATAGCTGTAGGGAGTGAGGCTGCAGGGTCACGGAGGTTGTGGGATGGGGGTATGTTTTTTGTCCATAACAGTCCCAGCCCCCCACCCCCTATGCACACACACACACACACACACACGGCTGCAAACAACCGCACACTCATTTCCTCGTGTAAAAATACAAATATATTGTTCGAAGCGCAAATCACGCGCTTCGCCCCGGTGACATGTTGATCTACGGGATGAGCATTATGGGTACACTCTTCCTTTTGGTGCAGCGAGGGCGACGTCACACAAGCGGCCCTTCGCCCATCAGCAAGTGGGTCGTCTTATTAAACCAGACAATTTTGAACAAGAGTAATTAAAAAAACACATGAATGAGGTGTAAGCTAATCCATCACAGCTTTTTAAAATAATAATTCAAACATGCCCGACTTTGTGACGTAAAAAATGTTTCATAGTGGCACCCTTCCAGTCTGCGTAGCCTCCTTCAGCGCCTTCCAATATAGCAAAAAGCCATTTCCACTCCGCCTCTCTGCAACAACCCCCGCCTGCGTCCGCCCAGCCAGCTACCTGAATGCAAAGCGCCTTAATGTGAGCGGACATGTTTATTAAGCTGGGCCTAGTTTGGGGCTGCAGTGAATATTGCAGACGTCAAAGTAGGCCATGTGGGGCTAGAGGAGAGAGTGCGAGGGGATGAAGGGAGAGACCGAGAGCGGGAGAGAGCGAGCGAGCGAGGGAGGGAGAGAGAGAGAGAGAGAGAGAGAGAGATTGGCCCGCTGGAGGTTGATCTGAACTCTGCCCTACAGTGTTGTGTTTCTCTTCTCCTCGACAAAGTTATCGCACACCAAAGGGTTTTGTTCTCGCGTTTGTTTTGGCCCCTCGGAGTGGTTTTAAAGTCGACCCCCCCAAAGCAACTCAAACTTTTGTTGTGAAATGATTGATCGAGCATCGGGCCACATTGATCACATCTGCGAAACAAGTTACACTCGCGGATTCTTTCAGAAGCTCGACTCACGCCGTCTTTGTTCTCGGTGTGCATCTCGGTGAAGCGCAAGTAGCCCACTGGAGCAAAGGCGTCGGCCGAGTGCATCACCGTCTCTGCCGCATCGCTGCACACACACACACACATACACACACAAAAAAAAGCGTTCCTGCATTGTTGGCAAACAACAACTTTACAAAGTGACCTCGCGCAATGCTTTACTCACATAACAATCCTTTTCTTGAAGAGTGGACAATCCAGGGTGAAGGATTCATATTCACCCCCTTCTCCGCAAATATGGACTCCGTACTTCTGGGACAGCTGGTCAGGGGATAAAAAAAAATTGTTTTTAGTTTTTTTATGTATTTGTAATGTATAAATACATTTGAAATAAAATTGAATTGGTAAAAAAGTTACACAATACTACAATGTCTATATTTTTTTATTTAAAGTGTATTTAAAGTACTCTTTGAGGGGAGATTAAGAGACAAATCTCTTAACGGGTTGCAACAATGTTAAATGTAAACAAATGTGATTACATTCACTGTGATTTTCTTGCAGAAAATAGCTGGAACCAATTCGCTACGGTTAGATCATTAAGAAACTAAAAGTACGTAGCTTTTAATTACGTTTTAAGACTATGAACATGAACATAAAAATCTGCAAAATACTTGGAAGTAGTATAATATCTACCAGGCATTGACCTGTTTCAGATAGGGCTCCACGTCGGCCAGAGGTTTTCCTAAGTGCTTCCCTGGATCCAGTCCTGGCACCCACGTGGGAAACACACAAACAAAACGCCGTTGCACAAAGACCAACACACACATGTGGAAAGAAAGAGAGAGAGAGAGAGAGAGAGAGAGAGAGAGAGAGAGAGAGAGAGAGAGAGAGAGAGAGAGAGAGAGAGAGAGAGAGAGAGAGAGAGAGGAGGAGAGAGAGAGAGAGAGTTCTGATCAGAAACAGAGGACAGTGATTGAAGATGACAAGCAAGGAGGTCTACGGGCAGTCACACAAACACACACGTAAACCTGCACCCTGGATCTATTTGTTTGACTTTGCAAGTAGTGTACACAGATCTCTCCGGGTAAGGGCAACAGTTTTCAATTGCTGGCCGCAGACCCCCCCGTCCCCCGTCCCCCGTCAGCCCCCTCATCTCGTCCCCGCTGAGAACATAAACTCTGGAAAGAGATCTTGTTTATTTGCCTTTTCCCCTCCCCTTCCCCTGAAACGGTGGATGGAAGTGACTCACAGGCATGGGAGAGAATAGAAGGAGGGGAAGAGAAGGGTGGCGGAGGGCTTTGTGTGCACAGCCAGTGGTGGCACACTCCTAAAATACAAGCTCACTGGCCCCTCACTCCCCAAACAGAAAAAAACAACAAATAATAGACTAAACAAACTTCGGAAAAAAAAAATATATATATCAAAAATTTGCCATACTCTCCTGCACTTTTAATACAATATCAAGACATGAACCATATCACCAAATACATTTTGGACATATTATCAGTATATTCTGGGATAATATAACATATCTAACAGGAATAAAATGGTGCACTTGAACAGCGAAAACACTTTTTACTCCTTTAATGGAACTCAATCCTGATTTTGCCTGATTGTTTCTAATGGCACCGCGCTGAACTCCATGTCACCCCGTAAACAAGTCCTTTCACAAAGAACGCGGTGCTACATTTTCCTTTAGTACATCCTTCAGTGGGCCAACAAAACAAAAAGCCCCGAGCACCAGGTGCTTTCTGCAGCGCATTCAACAACAATAACAGGACATGAACGTAAAAACGCTTCATTTTGGGAAATTCCAACGCGTGCAGAGTTACACGCTTCTGTCCCCTTGTTTATTGTAAAAAGACCCAACTGGTAATCTAAAAATAAAAAGTACCTCTTGATGGCCACTTGCAGTGGGCCGCCGCGGTCCTTTAGCATTTCCCTTTTTTTCTTTCTTTCTGTGGCTGCCTGTAAATTGATTGACGGAATCATTAACAAGTCAGTGATGACCTATGAGGAGAGACGTGTGGTTGTGACACTTGTGCCATCGCAATTGAACAGATATCGCGGAATTGTCCCTAATAATCTTCTCACAAGATCTAATATAGCTCTTCTGTTCCAAAGGCATGGCGCGCCCCGGCTCAATCCGCACGTTCACGTGTTTAATTAAAGGAACAAAGTTAATTGTAATGTGAGAATCTCTCTCTTCGCATGGCCTGACAGCCTCAAAGGTTAATGTGTCATCTGCGGGCCCCGTGGGGGGCCATGGATGGGAGAGGAGAGGTGAGGGACGGACGTGGCATCCCATCCCGGGTTCATCTTAACCCCAGCTGCGTCTCTCCTCCAGGCCCCAGTGGTCCGGCACTACGGGGGGAGAGGCGGGAGGGCCAGAGAGAATGAGCAGGGCCCTTATTCTCTTCCCAGGGGATCTGTGGCCTTAATTAGTGTGAGAATATCTAATCTCAACATCCTCTCATCTTAACCCCGCCACAAAGGTAATAAGGAGGGAGAGGAGAGAGAGAGAGAGAGAGAGAGAAAGCATTAAAATTCAATCCCATTCAAATATCCTCTTTAATTAGTCATGCCTTTTAACAAATTTTAATAATTGGCTCCAAATTGCTGAAGGGATGCCACATTTTTTTAATATGTTAATTAACTTTTTCCCGCTCTTAAATTATATATGATACATGATTTGATATTTACAAGGAGGGAAGGGGGACGGTGGAGAAGCGAAGAAGACAGGAGTGAGCGATCCAATGGTGGGGAGATGGCACTAATGTGGAGGCATTTCTCCCAAGACCACTTAGCACTTGTATGAGTGTTTTCTTAATTGATGTTCCTGGCTGACTTAAGGTTAGCGGAACCATTTGGAGACGGGGGGGATCATCGGCGGCAGGAGCGCACACCGGCACGCCTCGTGCTCCGAGGAGTCTCTCTGAGTAGCCACCGGTGTGAGCCTTCAACCATCCAACACCGCTCATTTGCATGATCTTCACATCTCCGTCTCCTCGGAAGCTGTTTTACAACTTGACCTAAACCCAATTACCTAACCTCATTATGCCACATTAAACCCAAATAAGCCTGGTAGAAGCGGCCATTAGTCCGCCGCCAGAGACAGCCAGACCGCTCTTTTGAGAGAGGAGTTACCCTAAGAGAGTCCTTTTTAAAAGGGCCCCTTTACCTCATATTGTCCTCCAGAACTCCAATCAAATACAGTGAACTTTTAAAACCAGGGAGTCCAGTAATGAAGGAGAGAGCTATCCGACATTTCAAGCCGTGAAATTAGCGATGAATGAAAAAGTTTGCCAATTTTACCGATCAAGTTAGTTTCTTCACGGTGGTAACTACAACTTTCTCAATTCTAATAATTTACGTACAGCGTTTGAAGATACAATACCAGTGATCCATATGGCAGAAAGCTGAAAAGCAGGGAATTCCACTTTCAGACTTCAGTTCTTGAAGCAGAAGGCAACGTTCTCAGGTAAAAAAAACTAAAAACAAACATATTCTCCTTCTGAACAGAAAACACTAGAGTTACTTCTACTCCAAAAGAAGTCAATGGCAATTATTTCCAGAGCACACTTTTTGCACTAATTCTTTTTAACAATCCTGATTGGCCTTTCCCCACCCTGAAGAGTTGAGTCACCTATTTAATTGAAACTGCTTTTTTTTTCTCTTCTGCTTACCGAGTCTAATGCTAAATTAAAAGCCTGGAGATTGGAGATACTGTCTGAAGTGAGCTGAGCGCGCAGGCATCCGCGGGTTGTCTTAAGATCCGGCGTGCCGGCTGACAGCTCGGCTTTAATCCCTGCCATCAGAGAGAAAAGGCAGAGAAAATTGGATTCATGACGTGTAACATTTTAGCCTTTAAATGGATGAAATAAGCATCTCCTCCCGAAGTAGGTGAGCTGCATCAGCCTTTAAACAAAGCTCTCAAAGAGGCCCCTCCAAAACAATGGCTGTTCACTACTAGAGAGAGAGAGAGAGAGAGAGAAATGCAGAAGGGGAGCGGGGAAAGATGGGGAAGGAGGCGGCCCCGTACAAAGCACGATAAGATTAAGGTTATATGTGAAATTTGTCAGGCTCTTATCTGAAATTCAGTGTCTGTGAACAGAATAATGGGAGGCATGAAATTGTGTAGCCATCGCATCAAGACGAAATCCTTTCAGTCCAACAAATCAAAAGATACCTTTCTGCTTAAACTTTAAAAAAGAGCAGTTGAAGGTGAATCCAAAACATTAGTTCAAATAATACTAGGAAAATACGAGGGCAACGACAAACCGTATTCAAGTTACATTAGCTGGGAACTGATTCATCTATTAGTCAATGAGCCAACTGACAGAAAAATGGAATTTGCTTTGGTGGCTGGTGTGCTGGTTGCTTTTCGATACGTTACGGGATATAGAAAATATATTTGGCCTTTACAAAAAATATGATATAATGACAGGAAAAAAATGGTGATTTTTCCAGTAACTTCATTGTACCTTTAATTAACTTGATCATTTCATTTCAGACGTATGTGTAGAAATGGTCCTTTAAGTACACATTTAATGATGGCTCATTAAAGTGGGTTGGGTGATCGGTGAAGGCAAACTTACGAAATGAATTCCCTCTACTTACAGCACAAAGGCCATGCTCACGTGAAGGGTAAAAGATCATGCGGTGATGAAAGGTTTTCCGGCGGACAGTCCTTAATTTCACACATGCCAATTATCTCCGGAGCTGAGGACCAATTAACCGCTGAACCTGTGCCCCGAATACACCTGCACTGATCAATCAATTCATTAAATACATGAATATTTAATTCCAGCTTGTGGAATTGCCAATTATCACGGTTTGCTGAAGAGACATTGCAGTATAAGGAGACAGGTCCCTAACCCAAAAACACGCATTTCCCTGATGAGTAAAATGTATTTTTATTTTTTGCTAATTATCATTTAGGTTTAGACACAGACATTTCGAAATCGCTTCGGCTAGGTGTAATTTGGCATCTTCCGAAACTCAAATCTTCTTCCTGTCTTTCGGGGTCTTAGTCTGCCATCAGCAGGCAAACATACCCTTCCAGACAATTCACCGAGAGGATCATCCCGCATTTGGACAGCTGTCTTTTCACGGGAATTTCACACATGCCAATTATCTCCGGAGCTGAGGACCAATTAACCGCTGAACCTGTGCCCCGAATACACCTGCACTGATCAATCAATTCATTAAATACATGAATATTTAATTCCAGCTTGTGGAATTGCCAATTATCACGGTTTGCTGAAGAGACATTGCAGTATAAGGAGACAGGTCCCTAACCCAAAAACACGCATTTCCCTGATGAGTAAAATGTATTTTTATTTTTTGCTAATTATCATTTAGGTTTAGACACAGACATTTCGAAATCGCTTCGGCTAGGTGTAATTTGGCATCTTCCGAAACTCAAATCTTCTTCCTGTCTTTCGGGGTCTTAGTCTGCCATCAGCACGCAAACATACCCTTCCAGACAATTCACCGAGAGGATCATCCCGCATTTGGACAGCTGTCTTTTCACGGGGGGGGGGGATTTGTCATCAAGGAAAAATATCCTCCCTTGAGAAAGAAAGACAGTATTTTTCTTTTTTCACACCCTTTATCCTTTCCCTGTTCATTTCCACCTGTCTTTTTAAGTACCTAATGAGGGACCATTAATCTTGAATGACTTATTCCTCTTCACAGCCACCGCCACCGCCAAAAAAAACGTTTCATATCGCCACAGACTATCGGAGGAGGTTTTAGCTGTGGGTTCAGGCGCTGCCTTAACCTCTGCCCTGTGAAAGTTGTGGGCTGCTTTTTTGGTTTTGTTCTCCTCATGAGGTCTGCACGAGTAAATCCCTGAAAATCGCTTTCTTAGTCCCTCACCTATAAACACACACACAAACACCGAGGGCCACCAGGTACGCCCTGCTGTCACCCAATCTGCCCCAAACAACACACCTCACTGCTCAACACCGCTTCCACCAAAGCTGCAATTATGTGAGCGCGGCCTTCGAGCGCCTCGGGTGCTTTTCGCACCCCTATTCAATCCTCTCCCTTCTAATTACCACTGCCTTGGGGACAGGTGAGGAGTCAGGCCCGATAAGATCTTTTCTTTTCACCTGTAGCCAAAACCCACACGCGCGCACACACACTCACACCCACCCACACCAACGTCGACACACGCGCACACCCCTGAGGCACCCGAGGTAATTTTCCTTTCTAATTATAATCTTCCGAAAAATGCTGAGAATTTGCTTTTCGACATAGTTGTGTTTAAAGTCGAAAGCTTGGCAGCGGTGGCTGCGGCTGCGGGGTGAATGAGGTCTTTAAAGGTAGGGCATTAATCCAGTGCAGCAATTTGGCATTATAATTGATCACTTACTATTAAATGCAAACTGAGATGTTGTCTGGTTTGAAGTGGAAGCAACAATACATTTTGTCAGGTAAACACCCACGATAATCCCACAGAAGCCAATACAAATGTGGGAAACATGGATTCTGATTGGCTCTCAACACTGAAGGGCAGCTGACAAGTTTTTAATATTTACTACAAAAGGTCTTCTATGGTAAGGCCATTAAAACTGACAAATGGATGCAGTAAGTAGACAAAGATAAAAGGCTTGACGTGTGCGTTGGATGCGAGGTTATTTGGCCATAGCTGAGAGATATGCAGAATATTGTGGCCGCACCGTTTGCGGCTCTGCGGGTCAGCCGCGGACCCCTTCTCGATGGATTGCGACCAAAAGGTGACAACAAGCACTTAGCGGCCCGAGAAACAAAACGCCTGCGCCGTGATCCATCGCCGGGTTGAAAAAAAGAACGACATGTGGCCGTAATTATCATTTTTCTCTGGCACCCTCAAAGGGGGGGGGATCCGACTGCACCGTCAAGTAGATACAGGCAGGGATCTCAACATCGTGTAGCACAGAAAATGGAAAAAAAAGAAAGAAAACTTTTCTCGTTCCCCCCCCCCCACCCGCCCACAACTCCCCTCCTTGTTTCGCAGTCATCCGATCTTCCTTGTCCTCGGGCTCCAAAACAGGCAGACAGAGCGCAGGTGACACCGCGTTAACCTCTCCCCCCTCAATGCCGGAGCGGTTTGAGAAACGTAAAATGAGAGACATCCAGATTTTAATCTGCGCTTCACCGACCACATGTCGGGAGCTGTGCGTGAGCAGCGAGTGCGGCGCTCCTCGCGCAACAATGGCAAGGTGTGTTGCTTATTGACAGGTTGCATTAATGCTTGAGGTAATCACCTGTGATTATTTCTCAGCTGCCAAACTCACTCCCTCCCTCACTCCCTCCCTCCCTCCCTCACTCCCTCCCTCCCCCCCCCCTCCCACCTATCTAACCCCCCCTCCCACCTATCTAATACCACCGCACCCTCCTCCCCCTCTGCGCGTCTTATCTTTTCATATTGTTCTCTGCTTCAATACCTTTGCCGCTGGCACAAGTCTCAACACCGCTGCTGCTAAGCCACAGATTAATGATCGGGGCATTTCTCTGCTTTTTCTTTTTTAAAGCTGGGGTGCCACCTCCCCTTGCCTCCTCCAGTCCCACACTTATCAAAACCCTGTCCCTTCTCTCCCTGTGCCAAACAACACTTAACCAACATGGCATCTTCAGAGAAAGTAAAAAAGAGAGGGTGACCAGGAAGGGAGGGGACGGATGGCTCGCCGGCCGCCCGGGACACAAAAGAAGGCGACAAAAAAATGTAAAATAAAAAAATCCTCACCGAAGGCGGCGACTTTGATGAGGATAGCGCGGAGGTCAGATGAGATCATCTCGGAGAGCAGGCGCCCTTGGTCTCGGCGCCACAGGTAGGCCAGGGGCTGCAAACCCAGCCGCACGCATCTGGGGAACAGGTGAGACGGCAAAAAGTTGGCGGCAGTGAGGTTATGGATGCAAAGTGGCTCATGCCGAAGATCCGCCAGCTCCTGAAACACTTCAAAGCAAACCAGGGTGGACACCTTCTCCCGTTTCCAGGAAGGCTACCACCCCGGTAGGTACCCGGCACATGTTCCCACCTGACACCCCCGTCTTAAAGGAGCAAAAACGTTATCTTAAGCCGGGGATTGTCTGTCACATAAACTCACATGCAACACACTCATCCACAGAAGGCCAATGGAGCCAAACTGTCTGCACACAGCCGTCTGCTACTCAAGAAATACCCGAGATGTTTATATGTAAAACTGGAGCGCGGATAAAGGGGGAACAATAGCTGAGTGACAGCGGGATCGGTTGATAAAAAAAAAGGGAGCTTTTATGCCACGAGGTGTCCTTCCTCAGTAAGTTTACAGGGTCGAGGGGGGGGGGGGGGGGGGAGGAGAAAAGCAGAGAAAGAAAAATAGAAAAACAAGTATGACATATCTGTGTCCCTAGGAAACCGTCTCACACTGTTGTGTTTCATCCAAAATGGAAAACTGCTTCTTTTTTTTCTTTTTTTACACGATGCCAAATATGAAACTTCTCAATTTTTTTTCGGTTTCAATTTCCCAAAAATCAAATCGAAAAGTAGTCTAAATAAAATGGCCTAAACAAAAACTCAGTGTGTGTATACTTTGTGTGTGTGTTTAAACAAAACTCCAGTTTCCAAGTTTGGAACAGAGGGGCTGGTGGAGACAACAGAGGACATACTCTTTTCCTTCAGTGGACCAGAGTGTGTGCGTCAGTTCATGAGTTCATGGGCCTAAACAGTGGGCGTGTGTTCTATGTCATGAATGTGCATACATGTTTGACTTACACATTTTCCACACGGACCCTCTGGTAATCGGAGAGAATGGCCCCCACTGACACCGCCTCCACAGCCTCCTTTTCCTGTGGGGTTGGAAAAAAAAGATGGAGTTCACCGCAAAGATGTTTTGGCCTCTTCCATTATACAGCAACATGCATTGTTATGGCAATGTGATGTCACGGTCCCACGGGGCCCAATTCCCCGTGCGCGACCTACAATGGTGACCCCAAAGTGTTATCTGAACCAAAACCACGCGCCCGTGCACACACGTTGAAAGACTGCGACAGACAAAGGGGGCTCTTCCTCTCACTGGAACGCAGTCCTGTGGGGATGTTTACACTCTGGTCATATCAAGGCCTTTATGGTCCGGCCCAAATCCCCTGGAGGTTTGTGTACAAGGCCCCCGTGAATGAATGCGAGCGTTTATGTGCACACGTGAGTATAAGACTGGAGGCACCAGCAGCGCCGGAGGCGGCGCCTGGACCGTATCAGAGGCCGACGTGTCGCGTCCGACGCTCCCATCCTCACAGCGGGAAGACGCGAAAGCGCGGTGACAACTGGAGGTGTCAGCGGAGAGCACTGTGTGTGTGTGTGTGTGTGTGAGTGGCACGTATCTTTAATATTGCTGAGGGCTAATCTAATTGCTTTTCATATCATATTCATATTTCAGAAAGGGCGAGACAACTATGCACTCGAGAGGCGCCGACGCGGCCTTGAGATGTGTTCAATCTTGGAAAGAAAAAAAACAAAAAAAAAAAACAGGCTCGATCCGGAGCCATGCACACAGACAAACACGCGTGCAGGGCGAGCGCCGCGCGCTCACCCACACACAGGCATTAGCCTCTTCCGCCACCTACATGCCCCTCCCCTGCAGACACACACCTGCCGATTCATTAGAACATTACATGGGCCGTAATTAGAATTAGAGGCAAGGGCAGAAGCAGTGGAGGGATGCACGAGTCTCCAGTAAATTACCTTGTAGCCATTATCAATTTCCCTGGCTACTGGTCCTTAAGATAACCCCCCCCCCCCATCCTCACTCTTCCTTCTCCCTGTGGTCCCTTCCTGCAATTTTTCTCTGCCTGATAAACATGCTGATTAAAGCGAACAGCGTGTAAACCTTTGATACTTTCCTAAATGAAATCCATGCCCTGCCTGGGGCCTGACACTGAGCTGCGACGCACTCTGCCTCACGCACGCACACACACACACAGCTCCACGTAGGCGTGCCAGCTAATCAGATAAAGGATGTGCTCTGTGTGTGTGTGTGTGTCTGCAGACATGTATGTGTGTGTGGCTTTGGATGTGAGGTATAAAAGCGAAGCTTAATCCACAGAGACACAGTTAGAATTTAACTCTTTGACCTAAACTTAATCGCAAAGTGATCTCACGAACTTGAGATTCAGTGCTAAAGTTTGAAATATCTCCGCATCATGTCCAACGCTGAAATATACATTAAAGTCAACGCCGCTGCCCACTGACAGTAATTAAGTCCGACTGATAACATTTCCGCCCTGCACAGACCCAAGGGGGCTGCAGGCGGTGTCATGTAATTCTAGGTAAGCCTCAGGGCCGGCACTCCATTCTAATGCAATGATAACCTTTTTCCTAAATGCAATTGTCACTTCCTAAAGAGGCGAATTAAAGGGTAAAGAGTGGAATGAGGAGAGACAGAGAGAGAAAAAGAGATCGCAGTGAAAGAGCGGTGAGGGCGCTGCACCAACACCAATTTGGTCTCTTGGCTTTTATCGTGATTAGAACAGTCCTGACAGAATCAGAGAGCTCCGGAGCAGCGGCAAAAAAAAAACAAAAAACAAAATCCTCCTCGCGTATTTCTCTGAGCGGACTGTTGTGGGTAGTTGGGCTAGTGAGAGTCGATTCAGTCACCACGTGGCATCATGGGGCCTCATAATAAATACCCAGGCATGCTCACCACATAATGATAACACAAGACACATTTCTCACACGTCCTCTTGTTTTCTATGGAAGCTATAGTTATGAGACCCTTCGGCAAATAGGTTTGGAGAATGATTATTTTTGGATGGGGTTCGTGATTTCGTCGCTATTATAGCTATCACCAGGAGACAGACGGGGGGGAGGGGGCAGGGCACGCTGCTCTGGACATGAGTTTACACATTTTAGACATACTTTCTTATCCTCTGTGGGAAAGGTAGACGACATGATTGCGAAGCAGGGGCAGATATGTGTATAAATCTGAATTGACGGATATGGCGGGAATTGTTCCATGTGTACTCATGATGTCGTAAAAAACACAAACTTTGATTTTTATGGCAGCTGAAAAATGTGTTATAGTGGGAATACTTGACAAAGCGACAAGGTAGCGCATGAAGCACAGTATAATAATTCTAAATGATTAAAAGCGCAAGCAGCGATGAACGGGTCCTCGCGTCCCCGCACGTTTGGGGGTGCTGGCAAACCTCGTCCCTGAAGACGAGTGGAGAATGTACGGTGAAGTTTTGTCCCGCCAAAGTGATTGGCGAAAGATCCAACTTTGAGGGCTTTGAGCGCGGCAGGCTCTTTTTTTCCAATTTCCAAGGAGGTACTATAGAGCCATTGTGCCCCGCCTATTTTAAAACACCACACATTATGACATTTTCAGTTAGTCCTGATGCGTGTGTAAAAAAAAAAAAAAATCATGATTTTTCGTCCCTGCAGAGTCCCAGATTAGACGCCACTTCTGCCTGGAGAATAATAATAATAATAATAGGAAGGAAAACTAGTACAATAGGGCCCTCCAACGCTCGGGCCCCAATAATAAAATCTTTACGAGAGCTATCTGGCTAAACGATGTTTTGACTACATTAGAGGTGGGACCTGGGCATAGGAAGGTAACATAATGATAAATCACAGCAGAGGTCATCAGGACTCCTACGACCCACAAACCCCTTTTCTTTCTTCGTGAGTCTTGGCACCAGATCCAAAGACAGCGCTCCCTCCCCGGGCTGACCCCACGCCGCTTTTTCTTTTTTTCAACATTTAATGACCCGAGTTCATTAAAAGGGAGCTTCACCTGATCCGGGTCCCGGGGCCCTGTATTAACTCACGCCCAGAGCGAGACTAATTCTAGCATGGCGTGGTGCAAAAGTGCGAGTCCCTCGCAGGCTGATCAGGGGCAGACTAAACAAAGCCCTGGCCTGGCTTCCCCTGCCCTCTCCGGCAGGCAGAAAAAGCTATTAATGAGGATCTATGGCCCAGAGCAATGGAAGCCCTCAGTCCCCCCAGCCATGTCCATCAGGGTACTTAGCCCCATGCAGTCATTAACTTCTGTTACTAATTGTCAAATTCATTAAACTAATCCTTCCCCCACATCCGGATGTCTCCGTGGAAATGGATGGAGAGGGCTGAGTTATTAAGATGTCAGCTGTGGGGAAGATTAAGGCAAGCAGACATGCTCTACAAAGAAACGTTACGGCCATTAAACTCTCTATCACGGTACTGTATGTGATATACTTTGTAATTATATATACATTCATCTTAGTAAGGGAGTGAAACAGCGGATCAAATGTATTCACAGTCACAGACACGCCTTCAGTCAAGAGACGCATCTGCCCCAAAGACACATGCAATCGTAAAGCAAAAAATGTGACTTGTTCTAAGTTCTAAGCTTGGACATTTCGGGGTAATATTCAACATCCAAAGCCATTAACAGCATCCAATGCAATTAGGAAGCCATAAAATATTAAAACTTCAATATTCATTCTCGTATGGAATACATCAGAGCCCTCATTAGCTCTCTGCCAACGGTTGTCACGAAGAGAACCTAATTATACACCCAAACAATACAAAGGGTTTCCAAAGACGCCTGCTTCAGCCTTATCTGGCTGCTGGGGAAGCCGGAGCTGGAAAGTCCAACGTTGTTGATACGTGCCTTCCATAGGATGCCTGTGTGATGGCATGGAGGCGGGGACGAGGGCAAGGTGCAGAAAATTAATTAAAGTGGTTTGAATGACAGTTTGCTCAAGGGCATGGAGGTACCATTACCATTGCACTCTCCATCGCCACATCCACACTGTCACAGCGACACGACTTGCAACCCCACAGCCTCCCGTCCCTTCCTCCTCTCCATCACTCCTCCTCCTCATCATCCCTTCCTTCCAGGATCCATCAAGTAAGTGACTGAATGCGACATGATTTTAATGTTCTCTCCATTAGATCAGCTCAGGCCCTGTTGTAATGTAATGGAATTGTTCTCCCCTGTTCCTCTGCGCGGTGTGTGGTGTGGTGGGGGGGGTCGGACCTTGTTGTAGCAGCTCAAGTAGATGTGGTACAGGGAATCGGGCCAGCCAGGGTCAAGTGATTGTGTTTAATGTAATGCGGACACAGTCCTGGGGCGTGTGGGGCTGTCCCGACAACTCAGACATGCCAAACTGACAGGAAGCTTAGTGTGCGCTTGCAGGAGGAGGCACAGCTTATTTGTTTTGAATCAGCATTCTCATTACCATTCCGCACGGGCAGTCATGCTCCAAGGTGACTCCAAGAGTTGGTAAAGGAATGCTAGGATGTGCCAGAAGTGTGCACAAGGTACAGGATACAGATCAACTAGAAGGTTGTAAGTTACACTTATTGCCTCATATCTCATGTTCTGCCGACGTATTAACTCGGGAGGCTCAATCACCGTCTACAACATCCATCAAAATAAAGCAACAAATGGACACGCAGGCTTAGCGAGCGTCTTTGTAAAACAAACACAGGCCAGAACGTGGTTCTTAAAAAACCTTTCAGAGACATTCCCGTCGGCTGTCTGTCTGAAGCAGCTGTTGAGAGGCGGGCTCTTCCTTTGTGCTGGTGGATGAGCGGGCGAGATGACTCACCGCGTGTGTCAGTCTTCAGCCGTACAGAGTGGTGGAGCAAGAAAAACAAAGTACTCACAAAGCCAGCTGCTCATAAACCTATATGCCCCCCCCTCCCAGAGATGATGTGGGTCAGAGTGACAAGGAGGGCAGAGAGGAAGCTGAATAGGGGAAAGTATTGTCCTGCAGTGAGGCCACGATGCAGATGTGACCAGCCAACACAGGACGCGACATCGGACATTGTCTCATCAGCGCGATGAGTGAACGGCGCTCATCGACCCCTGAGAAATGCGACCACTCTGAGGCTCATGGCCCGACTCCGGAGAAAAATGAAAAAAAAAAAAGCTGTAGATTTTATCCGCAAAGGTGCCGGGACAGCTTTTCATGACTGAGCTTGTATTTGTAGTTTCCTAGCCCCAAGTTCTCACACACACACACACACACACACACACACACACACACACGCACACACACACACACACACACACACACACGCACACGCACACTCACACACTCTCTTTGGTCTTGCATAGTGATTCATTTACAATGACAGAGCTGTTTTCGGCGATAGAGCCCGAGCATAAATATGCCACGCCGCACAGCTGGAAAATGTAGAAATTCATCAGGGTTAAAAAGTAGGGAGATTAACGTTTCACGAGTTTCCTCTCAGATATATATGGTTACGTAAACACAGACCCAGCCAGTCGTCAGGCAGGGAGGGAGAGGGCCTTGGCCAAAGCAAGCACAAAGCCCTGGTTTCAGCAGCCCAAGGACAAGGAGGCTTTCCATATCAGCGCGCATGGAAAACTAAATGTTGGGAAGCAGCGGGGAGACACAAGGTCATTTATCGATGTACTGTATGTCCGTGAATACTCGCAATTCAAGCACTCAACTCTCGTTATTACTGGCTTTTAAAGATTGTAATATTTGAAGGGGTTGTTTCTAGATAATAAATTGTTGGTGTGTGACCCTGGCTCTCAGACATTCATCTCTTCCGAATTTTTATTCTTTTTTACATTTTTCTTTTGAATAACAGAAAGTTGCATAACTTCCTCTCAACATTAAAAGGATAAGGTGTTCCGATAAAAACAGTTCTCTCTAGGCGATGAAACAAAGTCCTAATCCCAGCTCGGACACAGCAACATCCCCGCTCGGCTGAGGTAAGAGCGTTTGAGCGACAGGAAGCTGCTTCTCCGAGAGAAAAAAAAAAAGAAAAAAGGGACAGAATCAAAGACGGAGTCTCATGCCACAGAGACGTAAACTATGTCAGTTGCTTTTCATGGTCCATAACAACCACCTAGTCCACAGGGTGTATGTGCACACATGTACTAATGTCCATGTATATACACGGAGTCATGCGGTGGCTTACAAACACACACACACACACACACACAGTACAAAATGTAAATGTTTTTCTGGTGAGGTCAGGTTCCAGGCTCTTGGCATCTCCGCTCTCCTGTCCTCTATCATCCATAGCTCCTACAGACATCGCATACCCCCCTCCCCAAAACTTCTTCCCCGCTCCTTCCCCTGAGGGAGACGAGAAGAAAATATTGCAGCGATGCTGGTTTAACCCACTCTCCAGACTGCAGACAGTGTTTTTTCTGCGGCTGGTTATGACTTTCGCTGCGGGAGGTGATGGGGCCTGCCCCAAATACTGTAATTCTTTCGGGGGAAGGTTCAAAAAAACTAAACAAAACATAAAAAACCTCCATCGTTTAATTTTGGAGTAGGGGGAGTTGAAAGAGCTCAGCCGTCCATTCGGGGAGACGGCCAGCGTTGGGTCTGACTTAGCTGTTGATACTGGTGAGTTTAAAAAGGTTTTATTAACCCTCCTCTTTGACTTCTGTTGTTCTTAAATGGCCGGATCATCATTCACATTTTTTTTTTTTTATACGGCTGCAGATTAGAAATAACAGGGTGCAATCCAAACAGAGAGAAGCAAATAAGTGGAATTCCCCCCCCCCCTTTTTTTTAGATGGCCCTTAAATTTGAGTTAAAAAGAAAAATAAAAACGAGAGGAACGCATGACTGAATTGTTATTGATTGATTATTAAAGGTATCGGCTGTTTGGGGAAGGAAATACCAGTCAGGACAAAATAATAATCATAGATTTCCCGCCAAGTTTAAGTATGAACCAGCAATCACTAAAAAAAAAAAAAAAATCTCCACTTTATTTGAGGGCATATGTGTCCATAACTGTCATATTAACTCCTATCTCAAATGCAAATATCCTCTCGATACAACCTCAGTTCAGCCAGCATCAAAATCAAATCTGAAAAAAAAAAAAAAAGACCAATGCCACAAATACGCGTTCTTCAACGGAACAATGTTCAACCAGGCAGTGGAGGTAGTGGCTCATGCCCTTGGCGAGGCAAGATAAGGCTATCAGCTTCCATCATCGCGAAACAAGATTGAGCAAAGTACATTAAGCAGAAAAATACAAACAAATTACAAAGGCTGGAGGCAGGGCTCTTTATCTCATGTTGGCCGGCACTGTTATGGAGTCGGTCGGAGGGAAATGGGCCCTGCATCTAATAGATTCCTGTCCCACCACTTCCACGCGGCCGGCGAACAATACACAGTGCCATTATCTCAGCGCTAATGCTGTCCTTCCCCGTGTGCAAAAACAAGGCCGCAATCTCAACCCCACTGCGTCGGCCCCCGGCACAAAACACGAGCCGTCTCCCAGGCCAAGGAAAGGATAACAATGTCGGAGGCGACCCCGGGCGCCCCCCCCCCCCCCCCCCCCCCACACACACACACACACCAATCTAAACGGAAAAAAATACACTTGAGGAACTCGAAACCCGAGCTCAAATGTAATAAAACTAACTTTCCACGGAGCGATTGTTCACCGGTCTGCGACTGCATGTTAAGCTTCTTCCAAGAGCAACATTCAGAGGTCTCTCTGCGCCACAAACCAGCTCCAACGAGCTCACATTAGCCCGGTTATTGATTGGATCTCCTAAACCCTCGCTGTGACCCCAGAGGTCATGATTTATTTATTAAGGAGCTTTTTTTAAAGAAATCCATTCTCCCGTTGAGCCCCCGATGTAAGACTAATGCAGCGCCATGTCAGTAATCAGAGAAGGATTGTGCGTTTGATTTTGCACCCCCCCCCCTCTTCAGCGTTCACACCCTCCTTCCACGACTTGTCCCACAACACCTCAGCTCCCTAATCAATACAACGCAGAGCTCGCGTGTTCAACTGGAGATCCCTCTGCCCGCCAGCCAGACCTCCGTCCTCCTTCCTTCCCTTCTCCTCTGCCTCCTCTCCTCGCAGCGGGGCGCCCCTCCGTCCGGGCACCCCGTAACACCGCCCGCGCCAGGCTTCTGAAGGGGGCCGGATGAAAGTGCGACGACAACACAATGGAGACAAAGATGCCAGTAGGAGGAAGATGGAAGGAGCGAGGGAGGAGGAGGAGGAGGAGAAAATGAAAAGGAATCTTTGGACTTGTGGACAGACTTTCTCTCTATAATCTCACAGGGCCCCACTCTTGTCTGCTGATGTCGATAATGGAGCGGCTGCAGAGGATGGGTGTGTGTGTGAGTGTGTGTGTGTCGGGAGAAACGTGGAAAGGGGGGGGCGTATGTTTAAGCAGTATTATCTCACAAAAAACAAAGCGTTTTAAGACACACCGACGGAGGGTCGTGTTTCATCTTCAAAGGCCAAAGGTCTCAGTGCACTTCTTCAAGAGCTAACTCCCAAAAAAAAAGAAAAAGAAAGAAATACCGGCTGAACCGATGCACAGTGTCAGCTCTCTTGCAGACACAGCCCCCCCAAAAAATCGACAAAGTCAAATGCATTACAGAATGGGAAATTTGATTTGAAAGTAACATTTCCATCGTTCTCAACGTGCACTACAGAGATGTCACCATGCTGCTAATTCGAGCTGGCAGAAAGGAACGCGCACGCAGATATCGTCTATTGTTCCTCATCACTCTAATGAGCTTAAATGCCTTTGTCTGTATTCCTCAGCTCAAAGGTCACAGAGTTGCTTGCCATGGAGTTTATCTTTTTTTAAAATAGCATCTATTACCTCATGGAGTGACTGAAGCGCCAGTTGCCCCCTTTCTAACCCTCACCGAAATTCATGCCCGATTGGTTGTGCTGCTTTCAAGGTAGAACATGTTAGATCGGCTACAGAGCGATCTGAAAAACGGCAGCTTACGGTGGGTTTTATCTGACAGAAATAAAGAAAATAAGGTGTACGTGCGAGAGCAGTTCCTCCCACTGCCGAGTGTCGACAGAAGGCAAACTGGGGCAAGAGGAGGCAGAGGTGCGCGAGGAGAACAGAGATAGACCTGTGATCCTGCAACAGAGGCCCGATTTGACCTGACCTTGAAAACGCGGGGCAGCGCGCGCACGCACGCCTGCACACACACGCACACACACGCACGCAGGGTCACGGGGCATAAAGAGCCACTGTGTCAGGTCACAGAGCACGGGGAGGAGGATAAAGGACGTGAGGGATGTGATATGACTAATATGAGGAGTTTTGCAGGCCTTCGGGGGGACTGGCGTTACAGCCAGCGGTGACTGACACTGCTGATCTGTATCACACATCAGAGCAGATCACAGCAGAGGAGAGTGCACCAGCCACATACACACACACGCGCGCGCGCGCACACACACACACACACACACACACATTAAATACAGACACAAAAACCTACAGTATCTGCACAGCAGGAGGAAAAAGGTTCAGATATAGACCGTACGAGGTTTTATCTACCACACCAAACGACCTTATGCGATTCAAAAATACATCACAAAATACGATAAGTATTCTGTTGCACTGAAATATGACAAAACTGTGATTTCTTCCCCTCAAAGGAGCACGTTCAAAGATCAACAGCGAGCAGGATGGGATGCTGTGGCTTGCACGTCTCTCAGGTTACGCACTTCAAAGACACACTGCCGTACACAGCCAACGATGAGTGCAAAGGGGCCACGGATAGAGCCACATTGTCACCCTGCGATTACCACTGCTACCACGGGGATGGATGGCTCATTTTTTTCCCCCATTATAATTGTTTTGTTGTTTTTTTTCCGAAAGCAAGAATATGATCTCTTCCTTTTGATTTGGATTGAATGGCCCCAAACATTCTCTGAGAGGCCAAAGCGTGGCACCTACAGCTCTGGGATCAGTCTGTAGATGGCACTGTTGGCTCATGCTACGAGTCCGTCGCTGGCGAGTCAAAGGAGGAGGAGGAGGGAGAGGGGGAGAACATCCACTTAAAACTCATCAACTCCAGATCTGAGAAGAAAAAAAAAATCTTTCATCTACACTCAAGTGTCATTTGCCAAATATAATCTTGTAACTTCTAATTAATTCAAACTGCGAGAAAGAATCTTTCAAAATATCACACTTCCCAAACAGAACACTTTTTTTTTTCATGCTAAAACTGTTCTTTTTCAGTAAGAGTGATTTAACAGCTCATTATCAAAGTTTTTTTTTTTTTTTTTCTCCCCCTCTCTCATTTCCCTCACTAATCAACCCTGCCGCAAACTTCACGGCGGGAAAAACATTTATACCCTAAATATGAAATAGTAAAGTCAGTGTCTGATGATCACAACTTAAAATGACCTTTGTCTGTGGCATTTTTAGAGATTTGAGATGCTGCGTCAGAATTGCGTGAGTTTCTCCATACAAGGGGTTTCACCGATGGAAGTTTATTACCTTTCACTGCGCAGAACAAATAAGTTAACCCGCCGATCAGTCAGAATGCCAAACAAAAGAAAGGATCAACCACGCAGAGCGGTAACCTGAAATTGGAGACGAGAAAGTTGTATTCTAATGGCTGACATCACTCAGCGAGCATGAGAGGAAGCCTGTTGTTTACGGTGCACGTCTGTTGATGACGGTGAGAGGGGCAAACGGGGAGATGACTGGAGGTCTGCCAGCCCGCGAGGGCCCCACGGGACTCACCACCGCCGTGATCTATGGCCCATCTGACTGGTGAGGTCAGGGCAGGGAAGCCATGGAAATGGGAAATTAGCAGCCCCTTGCAATTAGAGCCAGAACCACAGGCAGAAAGGGCACATTGCATCACGTCTATTATTTGACAGCGGAATACCTATGAGATCCTCAATACCTTGAGTGGCGACGGCGCGAACGAGGACGTAACAGGAAAACAAACCAAACAGGCGCCGTCTCCTGTCGGTGCACGTGTAAAAACTGGCGGTTTATAAAGAAGACAACAAAGAAAGTCAGGCGGAGGGCACAAAAATGCCCCGAGGCGGCCTGCCTGGCCCCTCGCCGCTGAGGTTGGCGTGCGGACATGCAGGGACCCTGGAGCAGCCCTCGGCTCCAGATTAACATGTCTCCACAAAGACCTGCAGGAAGAACCACAGCATCTCTCATTTACACCACGTCAAGCCGACTGCCATCACCACACCAAACTCTTACGCACCACCCCATAAGCAGCCCCTCAAATGTGGACGCCGCGACCCCGTTTGTGCTGACAGCAGAGAGCGCGTCCAGGTGGCTGCGGGCAGCCGGTGCCAGCGGTGTGTTCGACACACACACACACACACCGTTCTCTCAAACCTGTCAGTCAGCCACCCCGCACCACATCACAGTACCAAGGTCTCATACATAATTTGGCATCAAATGATTTTTTTTTTGTTTTCAGTGTCCTGGCAAAAGCGGTATTTGATGAATTATGAATTGGGTGATTAATTTTTGCATCTGATCTTCTGTCAAGTGAGATTTAACAAAATACAAAAATTAAAAGAATATAATTTTTCACTGTGAAGCCAGTTGTTCAAGGGCACCTCGTTCCAACTCCACACATGAAACTTTCATTTACCGATACAACGGGCACACTATTTTCCCAGAGAAAGAAAAAAGAAAAACTTACTCCACTTTGAAATTGGAATCAAGACATACCAAATAAGACAGACTAAAAGCACGAACATGGCTTTCTAATCTACAGACCAACTTTACATGGGTGCTAAGGACCGTTAGTGTACTGCAGGCCAGATGGAGCTCGACAAGCTGAGTCTCTTTGAGACAGTGCTGATGGGCTACTAAGTGACTCTGAATCCACAGAGACTGACTTGTAAAACATCTCAACAGTGTGACATATGTCATGAACCTTAGCCAAGATGAGACGTTTAGAGGAGCTCTGAGAGCTTGTTCGCTAAAACGCAGTCAAGCGTGTGTCAGTGGTGGCCAGTGAAAATGATAGCTCCTTTCATATATGTTAAACAAAGTATTGCAATACTAAGTTTACATATTCAATTAAAAGACAAATTCCCCTTACATTACGTATAAGGGTATTTATTGATTATTGTATTTTAGATTTACGGTCACGTCCTATTATTACATTTAATTTGTTAATTTTGCTGTGTTCAGAGACCTCTGATTACTATAACTTAAACTAAAACTGCACTTTTTTATGTAAAGTACATGTATCTGGGCATATGTAGGTTTATGTATGCCTGCTGCTCTAAGGAGTATGGATGCAAGATGAATATAGAAAATGTACAGATATTATAATTTTATAATATTTACAATACTGAATGATTTAGTGACTTAAAAGCTAAGATGTTCTAACAAATGATCCATATATTATTGCACTTTTGTATTGATTAAATTACATGTTAAGTTTAATGTGTCTCTCCTTGAAACATAATTCTGTAGTAATACACCATTTAAATGTACACCTTTACTAATGACAAAGAGCCAGGTAAACAAATGATATATTACATTACTTTAGACATACATTTTCATTCATCTATTTTTTTACATTGACAGAGAGAGACAGATAAACTTCTAAGGAGCCATCAAACTGAACCAAGGCCGAAGCACAAGTGAATAATTGGACTTAATCTAAACAAGTAGAAAGAATAGGGATGCATGCTGATTTATTTCTTCTCTTTGTGTAATATAAAGAAAATCAGTCAACTGTGTGGTAAAAGCTGAGCTTATATACACATTTTGAAACCTAACATGTGACAACCTCTATTCTGTTTACAGACGTCTCTTTCTATGGGTAGGAGGGACCCACCTTGACAAGTTGCAGGAGCTCATACAGGTCCTCCACCTCGTCCCCCTGCGTCTCACTGTAATCTCTGCCGATGTCCAGGCTGGAGCCCTCAATGGTCCGTCTGTATAAAGGCAGATCCATGGCTTCGGCATAAAGGTCTATGGCCTGGTGGCCCACTGTCTGGTACATGTAACTGTCCAACTCATCTGCAGCTTTGGAGGAAAAAATTAAAATAAGTGCCATTAATCACAAGTCTGAAACACAGAGACAGGTTTAAGCAGTTTAAACAACATTGGCATGGAGGACCCCCTAAAATAATTTCATAACTAAGCAATGAATAGTTAAAATGAAAAGAGCATCACTTGCCCCATCCTAATTACCATAAAGGGCAACTTCTGTGTTTGAATTTATTAACATACGTCAGAGTGAACAGGATGTACTGTACCTGCACATTCTTTTTCTAATAAAAACAAAAACATATTTCTATATTTAATCATATAAATACTTTGCTGTAACATGAAATCTAAAAGGGTACAAATATTCCATGTTATCCATATTCTTTATGCATTACAAGCCAGCTGTGTGTCATGCAGCATACAGTTCGTGTGCACATTTCCCTGGGTGTGCAGAAGTGCAGCTGGCTGGCCCACATATATCCGCCATCGGCCTCTGTGGATCTCCGCTAAGTCTCCCTCACCTGTGTGAGCAGGACGCAGGTTGGCCAGAGCCACGATCCGGTGCCCGGCAGACACACACTGCATCATGTTGTAGCAGCTGTCTTTGCCCCCACTGGAACACAACATGAGAAATCAGCACAGGGGGGAAGCTAGCTTTGCTAGATACGTTAACAGGGGTGCACACTTAGCGATTTAGGATTTATAGTGCAGCCGCATTCATATTCAGCCATGAAAGAGCTGTTTCTGTTTTAAAATAGCGAGTTAAAGAGCATGTGTTTACAGCCACAAGTTGAGATTTGGTCACTGCTATGCTAACAAAACATCGCTGACAGGACAAGTACAGAAAGAAGCGCGTCTACCTTATCAACGCGACCACTTTCATCTTCTTATTTTTAGGTTTAACAGTTTAATGGCTCCACAAGAATGACATGTAATTGTACACAACGTGGTGACACCGCTCTACTGCCAGTGATGTACACAACAACACGTGAGAGCTGGACTTCCGGGTTGCCAAAGGACCCTTTCTCTTTCGCGGGGTGTCCTCAAAAATGCCTGATTGAAAATCCAAAACCGACATAATACTGTATATAATATTCTTTTTCAAGGTTATGTTGAACAGACACGCCAATAATTACACGGAGAAAAGTTCAATGTTAAATCATTCAGTGTAACATTGAACATTTTTGAATAAAAAACAGTATAGCTAGTATATAAAAACAAAATGTTTAAATAAAAAGACCAGAACATAACATCAGAAAGTGTTTAAACTTTAAACTTCACAAAATCACCTGATGTGCAGGTTTCATTATTGGTGGGTTTTTTTTTTCTCCATGACAACCCATTTATTTACCATATATAAAACACATTAATTACATGTGGTGGTGATATGATGCTAGATTTAGATGATATAAGACATCACACGTGAAAGCTTCAGTTTCAAATGTAATATTACTTGTGAACATATAAACACTTACACATAAAAAAAGAGGTTAATCATGTTATTTATGGAAATATGTGAAATGTTATATTTTGAACATTCATTCTTTAAGCTATCATAAACATTCCATACTTTTAAGATGGATTTTCTTTTTATTGCCTATACAGTTCTTCCCATGGATAGGATGGTCTACTAACCGTCATCATAGTGGCTCTGCACGGTAACTCACATATACTGACGCTGACACATACCCATCGTCTCGTGTGTCTCAAGAGAGGACTGAAAGTCCATGCACTAGTATTCACACACAGGTTGCGCTTTCCCTCTGAGGGAGCCCTATTTCGCTCAGAGGAAAGCCTTTGATGCTCTTTTTGCTCTCTGTTGTTGTGCCAGAGCAGAATAATTGCACTGCTTTCGTGTGCTTCCCTCACCTTCTACCCCTAAGCAGGCCAAAGGCAACTGATTTTGTTTGAGAGTACAAAATTGAGAGAGACGTCTCTTCACCCCATCGCTTTCAACTAGGTTCTGCCTTCTTTTTTGTTTTTTTGTTTTTTCACTCTCCCTGAATGTATGACAAAATACACAGCCTGCAGAGGGGAATAATTTGAGTTGTAGTACAGGGGAGTGGAGACAGAGAGCACATATTACTTTTATAAAGCGTGGAATTTTTTTGGGGTTCAGTGCATATGAGTAATTAAATATGATTTGTTTTTGATTCTTGATAAGGTGAGGAAATTAAAGATTACATTTTTTCAATTTAGAATATTTTTTTTACTTTCTTCCCTTGTGTCTTTTGTATTGTTAATTTCTCATGTCTTAATTTACATTATTGATTAACTCTATTATAGAGTGGCTACAGTAAGACTATATCTAACGTATTTTGTTCAAATATACTTTACATACCTATACCTACAACATACTTGACATGTATTATTCCCCGTTAGTCATTGGGCAGGTAAACTAAAATAAAATGCAAGCATCATGAAAACTAAAAAAACACACAAATTCATTTGTAAAATAAATATTTTACAACCTGTTTTCAGTTGACAGGATGAGTGATTTTTCAAATTGTTTCTTTGACATATTGGTTTGACAAATGTCCTCGTCTTGGAGAGAGCAGGACACATCTCCCTGGGTCTGGTTGTCCTTCAGTTTTGTAAACTCATTAATATATCACCTATGTTTTCCAATTTTGTGGGTAATGCTTTATCATACAGCTTCAGCGCCTCTGGTAATTTCCATTAATACCCAGCCCACAGGATATGACTTACGCCAATTTTAGTCACTTATCACTTTTAATTTATGTACTTTATTACCCTGACAAATAAAGAAGTGTGTTGTTCCGCTTTTATTTGTGGCTGCATTTTGCTGACATAAAAAAAAAAAAAACGTTTTATGTCCATATTGTTGGTGCGATGGGAATAAAAAGTGTTGATAGATTGCTCATCCGAGACACAGCCAATGGACGTGAATATGAGACGCATAAATAAGAAAAGAAGGCAGCGCGAATCAAATGACACCCTTGGCCTTTTCTTAAAGGAGCATGTGCATATGACAGGTGATTTACACAGACACACAAACTAATTTTTGTTGCACAAGGACACAAAAAGTTTGGGTGTAATGAGAAACTAAGGCCTCAAATCACAAGACGATAAATTGGGTGTCAGAACAGGCCGGCCAAGGTTGCACGCTGAGTGGCCAGAATACAGTAGGCTACAAACACACACACAGACACACACTTCTGGTCTCTTCAACAACATGACAAAGCAAGTGCATATGTTACACTCTCTGAATATAAATAGCATTTTAATACTACTACTACTACTACTACTAATAATAATAATAATAATAACAATATACACATTTCGTGGTTTGTCTTACATTAAGATAATTATAGCCCAAACTGTCCAAAATTGTAAATTGTCCAAAGCGAAAAATGAATATTGAATTTGAGTTTCACTTTAATTTGGATTCCAGTTTTAAATCAGCCACGAACATGAACCAGAAGCCATTTGCTTATCTTCATCGTCCCGTTTCCACACTTTTTTCCTCCGGACCTTACTGTGTAAAATCTATTTGAATGTCTGAGGTTTAACGTTCACTGTAGTGCAGTAAGCAAAACATAAAACTCTAATTATAGAAGGAGTTTAATGAGGGCAGATGACAGCCAAATGTTATCTTAAGATAGTGATAAATTTGCACTCAAGTGAGCACGGGTTTAAAACAGTTCTGTGTATTCTTAACGCTCCTCCTCTGGTGCTGCCTCCATCAGGGGCTCATTTTCCAAAGAACTATCAACATAATGATACCTCTTTAGGGCCTAACCGCATCCAAATCAGTTAGTAAACAACCCAAACGGGGATCTGTACACATTTTTACAGACAATTAACTGTTATCACGAGGGGCCCAAACGGATTAGTAGGCTCATTAATGTCTGAGGCTAATCGGTCCTTGATTGGAAATGTGAGAGAATGTGAAATAAAGTCCTGGTTTAATCCAAATTGTGTTTGATCATCAGCACCGTCCTTAGCAACAGTCCCAGTCTGCAGCAATTGAGTTTTTTTTCCTCCCCTGCTTTTAACCCGTTTCCCTTTGGCGCCTAAAATACAGAAAGCATTAGAATGAATGAAAAATGTTTCGCCCCCTGTGCTGCTGCTCTTGTGTGAAAGATCATTTTGCTGATACCTATTATTCGGTCCTCAAACAGATAAATATTTCTGCTCAGAAAAAAAAAAATCCCTTTCAATTTAATTCCGGAGTGGTGCTGATTCAGTGCCACTCGTTCTGGCATCCATCTAATTAAGTATTACAGTATTTCACATCTGTAATATATGACGTCATGTAAATGGAAAGTCAATAAAATAACACATCATAATATTAAGTCGACCAAATGATAAATTATACCTCTGAATGGTATCCATTGTTTTCACTTTTACCAGACAAACTATATCACTCACCGAATGGTGGCACTTGATGAAAAGTGAGAGGATTGCCAAAGTTATAATAATTCATACTGAGAGGCAATCCATCCAATAGATGGCGAGACATTTCAGTCAAATCCAAAAAAAGTCATCTCCCTGACTATAAAACCTCTCTATTAAATCATTGCTCATACTGTATGTCTCATGTGGGATTTTTGCATGAATCAGTATTTAAGAATGAATCCAAACAAAGATCCCTCTCTGACCTTTCCAGAGCTACGGGGGGAAAAAAAAAAAGAGCTTTCAAACATTCAAACCAACTCATCATCCCGGAGTACAAATGTAATTTCCTGAATATTTCTCCCTGATTTGAAATTGTTTTGCCCCGCTCCTCGCATCCTGGAATCAAATTATGGCTTCGGTGGTTGAACCCTGTGAAGCTCCAGCCAAAAAGGATGTGGTCCATTACAGTACGCCACCATTCCGCTAATTATGAAGCAGCCAAAGCAAACTGCACGCACTGCTGTCACCTGACCCGGCTGCCAAACAGCGCTCCACATACAGGATCTTTAGTCTAATGGTTTACAGAGACACTTTGCTCCCGGTAATCCAAACCACTGGACAGAAGTCCAAAACGAGATACTTGGAAGAAAACTAAGCGCGTACCTGTTTTTTATAGTCAAATCCTCGTTTTACGAAGCGCATGCCTACATTTCTCAAAAAGAAATGCTCCGAAAAGTCATCTCGGATTTATCAATGCCCACAGATACGCGGTACAATGATACGCTTGCGGCCTTGCCGCTAATGACGGGTGAATAATTACAGTAACTGAGAGGACTAAGTATCACAATGGCAGTGTCTGTAATCTGTAAATTGTCTGCTGGGGTTTTTGGAACTAGCTCATCTGCTCTCTGATATACAATCCCCGGACAATTTCCCCCGTCCGCCGACAAACACAATGCTAATCCAGGAAATAGCCCACAATCAGAATATTGGAGTTGACATCAGAGGTAGCCACAGAGGCGATTCCCACACACCCCTCCCAAAGCTTCAAAGGTCTTCCTGGGCCTGTTACGGGTTTCCCTCGTGATGAAGGGTGACACTCCGCAAACACAAAAGCCCCAGCTCTCTCGTGGGTCTGCTTTGCTTTTCTTGGATCTCCGCCGTCCAGACCGATGCCAAGTCAACTCGGCGGTGGTCGAAAAAGGGCCCCCATATCTCTGAGGAGTGCGCGCGTGGTGGGCCGTCTGTGTGTGGTTACGTGTCGCGCGGATCGCTTGTCACAGACACAGGGCGCTGTCGGCCGGTGAGTGCCGCCTGTGCCCTGCGTATATATGGGGCTGCTTCCACCTTCAAATGATGTCATGTCCACCCATAATCAAAGCCAACAGCCAATCATTTCCCCCCACATATTGTCTCTTGGGATGAATAATTATATTTTTCGCCCCGACAATGAAAAGTAAACATCATCATTACCTAAGGATTTGTTTCACGGGCAAAGTGAAAACGCTCTATATTTGTTTTTTGTGATATTTCCATTCTTAAACATAGTTATGGCGCTTCTGGTTTATCTGTCCAGCTCCCCTATTTAGCAGTCGTTTTTTTTTTTTTTTTTTTCTTACAGTAGGACGTCACCTGTGCTGAATAGCAGACCACAAAAAGCCAGACCAGCAAACTTGGTGCCAGAACATTGCAAGCTCAAGTCTGCCATTTGTCCTGTGGTTTCGAGTTGGGGATATATGTCTAACGCGCCGTCCAATGTCAACACTGGCTCTAAATACCCTCGCTGCAGCCCGAAGTGGGTTTTCCGAAGGGAGGACGAGGATTGATTCTGGGTTGAGGTGGAAATACAGAGAGAAAGGAGGGGAAGGAGGGCGGAGGAGGGATGAGCCTTGAGAAAATGTATCGAACAAATCTATCGACGTATTTGAAGATATGATTACAACAGACGAAGAAGAAAAAAGCACGCCAGACTGGATTTAATTCATGCATTCAAATGTTACTCAAAGCAAAACACTCCCATCTCTCCAGCAGCAAAACCCTAACCCTAATTTCACTCTTGTAAAGTGAAATTCTGATTAGGGTTTTGCAAAGGGGAGCTGCTAGAGAGATGGGAGTTGATCTCGAGGGGTGGGGGGGTCACAGGGACCCCGAACGCGCTGGTCTTGGTCCCTTGTCGCTCGGACATCGGAAATTGGGTGAAAGCGGGAGATACTTTGGGGCGTCGTGGACGATCGCCCTCTTCCCGAGGTCCGAGCGACGCGTTCCTTAAGTCGTGGGGGAGGCAATAAAAAGAGCTCATTTCTGCTCTGACCAGGAAGTGGGTTGCGTGTGATGCGCATTAACGGACGCCAGACCCCTAACCTAAGCCAGACTCTCTGGGACGATTGGGAAGATGGATTCAGTTAGATCTACCCTTTACAAAGTAACAACCTGCCGAAATGTAACTCTCTCTCTTTAACTGTCACCCCTCCAAGTTGCGACGGGCACTGGGTGAAAGATAGCCTCTGATCATTCAGAGCCATTTCTAAACCTGTGACCAACCATAAATAAAAACAAAAAAACAAAAACACAACATCCAAGGCCTCCCACCAGCGTTAACACCAGCATCGCCAGATGAGAAACTGTCGACTGGGTGGGAGATGACCTCAGGTTTACGGCCCAAAACCTGTTGATCCTGAGCGATTGATTGTCACCCGCAAGAGAGAGCGCCAACCTCCATCAATCCGCCGCCGCTGCCGCCGCCGCCGCCTCAGCAAGAACAAGATGAATTCTGGCAGCCATTCTGCCATGAGAAGCACATCAGTGGCCTCTGCCTCCTTTCTTTTATGAGGAGAATTCCATACACTGGGCCCAATATTCCTGGTTACTGGAGTCTGGTGATTAAAGTGTATAAAGAAGGGGGCAGCGCCACTAAAAGGCGGTGATTTAGTGAGCTGTCACCTAGTTCAGGCGGGGCGACAAGTTCAAGTCCCCGCAGGAGGGCTGTAATGAAAATGAAACACGGAACGAGACGGTGTTAGGCAAGAGAGGTTGGAGGTCCGGAGGGGGTCAAAGGGGCCGTGAAAGGGGAGATGTCTGCGGGACAGTGGGTCATTTGGAGGGCGATGAAGAGGGTGACGGTGATGCATGGATTTGGATTTTTTGCAGTGGGAGAATGCGTTTGTGGATACAGGTTACCTAAAAAAAAACAAAAAAAAAACACTATTAAGTTTACTGTAGAGCCAAGACTTTTTTTTTTTTTTTAACACATGCCTGCGGTGACCCACTGAGCTCCTATTTCACTGTGGTTCGAAAATCAACAATCTCCGTCAACATATCATCATTATGTGATATTGCAACTGTGAGCAGGGAGCGTTTTTGAAGACTTCCCCAGATGGTATGGTAAATGGCAGCTGTAGCTCCGAACAGCTGCCAAAAAAAAGCGATTCTTTTTACAAACAAAGGAGAAGAAAGTGCAGGGGGCTTTTTTTAGAACTTGTTTATGGCTTGTCTTCTAAATCTGATATTTTGACGATGAATTTCGCAAAAACCCTTGCTTTTGGCGGCCCCCAGTCTACTCACAAACATGTTATGTCCATGTGTTAAATGCGTACCAATAAACTAAGTATAGGTAGGTGGATTTGCTTTGCTTTGGACGGGGCCAGGTTAGATTTGACTCTTTTCGAAAAGATAAGCTTGGTATCTGGTCGCCGCATCATATTTACTACGCAGCGACGACACTGATATCAGTTCCTTTCTCAAACCACTATTCTCTTGTCTAGGCGGGTCTCTCAGTTGTGTCGATATCTACCGTGTGAGTGTCCTGGTGTGACGGAGTTAACACACTCCCAATGTCCTAGACTGAAAAGGAGAGATTACAGGGACCCTGACCTTCCACTCACCTCGTGCTGACCCTGACCCCACCATTTCCAGCCTTACAGGATTCATCTGCTAGGCTGCCTCTCATCTGTGGGAGTGGGGTTGGATGCCTTCAAGTACCAGCCAGCTATAAAAGACACATCCTGATGGGCCTTCCTCTGTTGTGTTTAATAGCTGTCTGTAACCCCCCCCCCCCCCCCCCCCTGTCTGTAACCCCCCCCCCCCCTCCTGACCTCCGCCACCACACCCACCCTCAGCCTCTGCGCTGGCCCTTGGCTAACCCCTCATATTCAGGGTTCAGGGTCAGGGCAGCAGACTCCCAGCCAATTGGGCGGTTGCCCAGAGGAGCCGCTGCAGCTGTGAGCAGCAGGAGAGACGCGAGAGACCCAGGGACCCAAAAGAGGCGAGAGGCTGCAGTGTGTTTACAACATCTTAAATTTAGGGAGGGAAGCAGCGCCGCACAGGCTTACCCGGAGCATGACGAAAGAGCGGTACAGTGTATAAATAAGTGTCACATAAAAAGAGGTATGGGATTCTTTCGTTGCAGTCAAACAGCTGAATGAAGACAGAGGAATGATATGTGCATTAAAGCTTTCTCTGATGGAGTTAGGGGACTCCAATCCCCCTTCTTTTTTTTCTTTTCATTTCTCCAGGATCCCATTGTCGTTAGATCTGTCTTTGGTACTAAACACTGGTAGACGGATGTAGCAGGAAAGACAAATGTAAAAAGTAAAAAGTATTGAATAAAGACCAAAATTCAAATCAGAGGATGTTTCACAGACACATTATGTGAGCTGGGGTACATTTCCTCATGTGCATTTGAGTGTTAGGATCATTCCAGGGAAGCTCACTTCCACTTAAGGAAGTCTCTCCGGCCCTGAAAGCAGAGATTTAAGAGCCTAGTATCTGCGCCTTCCTGCGGTGGAGCAAAGAGGACACCGAATGTCTACACACAGACACACACGCACGCAGAGAGAGCCACGCACACCCAAACCAAAACCCGTCGAACAATTTCAGATGACTCGCGTGTGAATCCATTTATGTCTGCATGTCATTCATTTCCTGTGTATACGAGACTGTTCAGCTGTTGTTTCTCCTTGAAGCCCACTTATTTCCTAAGACACCGTGGCCTAGTCCAGCCAACACAATAGATCCAAATCGGTTGAGGAATCTATTTCGCACTAGAGACAACGATGATTCAAACAATAACATCCACAAAGCTCACTTCCTGCAATGACTTCTTTGCAATAACAAATGCCGGCCGCTCACGGCCCTCCGATGGCTTCATTTTTCACTGGGTGTAACTCGCTAATTTTTACAGCTCCACGTCCTCCACTCAGCCCGTATCACTAAGTCATAAGCGCGGCGGCTGCCGGCTGATATATGGCTCCGCAAGATGATGTCAGCGAAAAACACTTTCAATAATTGCCATGATTAATATTCTCAACCTTCCCTTCTCCATCCAGCCACACATCTCCGGCAGGGTTCATCTATCAGTCTGCTCTCAAACTGTTTAAGTCCTCTGAGTGATGCACGGCGCACCCGCAACCCTGTGTTTACAATGCACACTATTTACACCCGTTCAAATGACGACTCGATGAGTCTCAAGTGAACACAATGTTGCAAGAGTTCAAGCGAGAGAAACTGGGAGGAGACCAGAGAATTCACCGGTTAATTCTTTCAAATCCGTTGTACAGTACGGGAGGATTTTCTCTCACCCTAAGTAATTGTGTCAAACCCCGAATTGAATTGTTTTAACATAATTACACATAAATAGGATTACACTACCTAACTCTAACCCTAAACCCTAAACCCTAACCCCTGCCCTAAACCCTAACTGCCACCCTTAAACCTTAACTCCTTACCCTAACTCTAACCCCAAACCCCAACCCTATACCCCTACCCTAAACCCTTAACCCTAAACCGTAACCCCTGTGTTTATGATGGTATTTATTTAACTCGAACGTGCACATTTAAAAAAAAAACATGTCTATTGTTTTCTTTGTCTTTTTTTTTATCTTATAAAAGTTTTGTCCTCGCTCATATAGAACCTCATTGTCTTTCTGTATCCTGTAGGCGCTGATCATAAAAAAAAGAAGAAGGAAATATGGCTATTGCTGGGAATATTTCTGCTCTCTGGATGAATGAGATCTTAGACAGTGATGTTCGGTGTAACAAATTGATAGGAGTCAATTAAGCATCTATTATTAACCTCCTATGGTTCACTGTCAATTATCTGTCCCATTAACTCTGTGATACTGTACTCAGTATGTGTTTAACACAGAGGAGATCCAGCATGACTCATATCTAATCTGCACTTGTGAAAAAGAAGAGCCAGAAATGATGAGTTCTTAATGTAAATTCAATTTAATTAGATTTAATGAAACGGTTAAGGTCATTAATACCTCTGTTACTGGGCTCTTTGGTGATTTATAGCAATAATAAGGTATGCTTACATAGATTAGTAATGAATTTCCTGCGCTTGCTCTAAAATGTTTAAGTCCAGGCAAAAAGGATGTATTTTTCTGCAATGACTACGATAAATATCATTTTACTGTCCACTTCAGACCTAGTGGGGAAGTACTTATATCTATTTAAAGGCATGGGAACATTTGGAGAAGGGCACTTCTGAAAAGCAAAATGACACAAGCTGCAGAGCACCACAGACAAAAGAGCCCCTCCACATGGAAATAAGGCCAATATGTCACATGTGGCGTGTGTGACGATGGCCAAGAATTTCTGCCAAGCTGCCTCCACGTCCACGTAAGTCCCGCCGCGTCACTTTGGATGACCGTCAGCGCACCACTGCGCTCGGAACAGGAACGGTTTAACGTAAGTGCTATAACTCCCTCAAAACACGTAACGCAGGATATTTAATTGTGCGATGTTTTAGCCAGAACTTACTGTAAGCCTGGAAGAAAGCTCACAAACACATACACCACACAGCACCGCCCACACGGTATGCGTAAAGATCCCCCAAGTCGCCAGAGACTCTATTGCTGTTCAATGGGCGTTTTTATCATGTTAACGGTGACCCGTGTCTGCTGTGTCACACGGAAGACACACTGCGACAACCGAAACAGAGCACACGCCAAATGCCACAGCATTTAAGGGAACATAATGTGAAAACTGGGTTCTTCCTTGAGTCGGGAAGCAGAGCTTTCTAACCACAGGAATCCCAAACGCCGGCTGGCTGGTTGCTGACATAAAAAAAAAAAAAAAAAAGTGGGGCTGCCAAGCCAGACATGGTGTCATCTGACCCGGGAGAACCGGGCCGCGGCTGCAGACGCTCGTGTTTTGAGTCAGTATCTGGACATCCTCTCAGCGTGAATGGACCTGCAGTGTCCCTGAGTCCCTGCCAGCCATTTCTGCTAATGGCTCTTCCCTGAGAGATTTACGATGCAGAGACACAGGACAATTAGGGAAAGGGAAACACAGAAGCCCGGAGTGCTCCGCGGAAAGATTTACAGTTTACGGAGTTGCTTTTTTGAAATTGAAAGTCTGATTAGAAAGTGCTGATGGCCTGATACAGTGGATGGGTTGTGCACACCATGTCACGTTCACTCAGGTGTAACTGATGGCCTCGTTACAGCCTCTCTGGGCCCGCGCGCCGGTGTCACGTCCCCCTTTTGTTTGTTCACTCTTATGCTTTTTCCGCCATTACCATTGGTGGGTGGAATCAATGAGTCACAGGGAGATGCGATGCGCGGTGGCAGGGTTTACCGAGTGTCTTGGATCGCATTACCTTCACCAGCAGCGCCGCCGACACCTCCACAGTCAGGAAGTGAAACAGGAAACATGTTCCAGTCCAATACTCCAGGAAAGTGGTTTCCTGTAAAACAGAGAGAGGATGTAAGACCGAGAGCCAAAGGAAAAACTGAGAGAAAGAGGCAGAGGGAGATGCAGCGAGAGAAAAAACAAGCAACCGACGAACGAATTTCAAGATCAATTCTGCAGAGTGAACTTGTCGCGGCTGTAGTTCAAAACTTTCCAAAGTGAGTCATTTTTTTTATCAGCTCAGAATGCAATTTATTTTTATTTTTTTTACAAAGAATGTGGCAAAAATGGACGTTTTCCCTCTCAAACATGAGTCTCCGATCATTCAAGATTCAGAAAACCGCCATTTTAACATCCTGCTGCATCATGCTTCGAGTAATTCTTTGAAAAGGACGCCCCTGACGTTTTGAGTCCCTTAGCTATTTTGACTTCTACCGATCATATTTGAATCTAACTGGTTACTCTAGAAGTGATCATGGGCTGGACCAGCCTGTCGTCCTTAAAATCACATATTTGAACTTATTTGCGCAACTAAATCCTTTCTTCACCAACCTGCATTTGATCGGCCAGATCTACCGTGTGCCATCAACCACGGTGCAGGGTAAAGGCAGAAATCACTTAATGACCCAAAATCTCCAATCAGCCCGTCATCCCGCTCCGGCACAATGTACTGCTCAGTGACTGTGTCCTCTGATTGTCCGCGGTTAATGGCGGCCTCCGTCTGCCAGGCCTGTGTGTCTGCAGGCCAGCGGCCCACGGCGCCCCGTATTAGGAGCCTGTTGGCGCGGGCCCCAGGCGCATTCCGCTTCTGGAAGTGTGATTATTGGGGCCTGATTACAACGTCCGCGACCACCATAACGAACCAGCCCTCACCGAGTGCTTGGCAGCCTCAGCGCAAAACAAAGAGGCGGGAGAATTAATGACGCCTCCAACTCGGACGGGATCTTTCCTGCTGATCATTTGGATCTGGGCTCCTTTGCAGCAATTGGTGGCATATGGTTCGGTGTGCTCGGTGTCCAGCAACAGACAGGAAATCTGTTGGACCGGCGGTGATGCGGCAGCACATACGCAGATCTGCTCAAGGTCATTTAGAATAACTGGGGGAAAAAAAATAAACAGGAAGCAAGGAGGGAAAAAAACGACAACAGGAGGAAAAGAAAAGGGAGCGGCAAAGGGAAATCAAAGAGTCATCAGAACAGCGGTTCAGCTGTCTGGTTCGCCTTTTTCCAGTGGATGTCCGTGGGGTGGCTAAAGCATGTCGCTGTGGACGGGAAGCAGGGAACAGGGAGCATGCTGGTTAGTGTTTGACACGCACCTGAAAGCCCTGTGTTCTTCCTCTGTAGAAGTGCCTGTGGTGGTCTCCTACTGCCTGCTTGTTTTTGAGGGGCTACTCGTTGCCTCATCCCTGCCTCCGGGCAAAACTCCATCCCTTCCCCTACCTTCTTTCCTTTTTGTCTTTTTCCTACTCTCTTCCACCTCTCATTCCCACAACTCCCTTTTGTTTTTTCCCCCATCTACTCTCACTCACTCTCTCTTCCTCTTTTTTGCTCACCTCTCCATCCCCCTCAGGGCAGCAGATTCGGGTAGAAGTCCGTTGCAGCGATCAGAGCTGATAACCTGTATTGTGGACAGGCGGGCCACATGGGGCCGCACCTTGCCCTAGGATAGGTCCATCCATGCCGGGGGCAACGGAGAGGCACAGGGGCCGGGGGCTAGGTCTGGAGCCGGGGCGGAGAGAGAGGGAGTGAGAAGCACGGCAGGAGCACGGGGGCAGAGCGGCCAGACGCCGGGGCCGGCCGCCGCGCGCGCCTCAAGGCCGGGGCGGGCGGAAAAGGGGTGCGGGGCAGAGACGGGTCAGGGTTAGTGACAGGGGTCTGCACGGTCCAGCTGAGGCTCTACTGATCCATGGTGGAGTGGAGCTGACAGGTGAGAGAACTGCACCGCCCCTAATGATGGAGAACCAAGGTAGGGGAGGGCTTGCGGATGGGCAGTTGTCCGGTTGGAGTTTGAAGCAGAAGAGTAAGGAAAGACACGGAAGATGATGGGAGCTTTGTGTTTACAGGGATGTTTCTCGTAAAAGATCGATTTAAGGGCCTCCCGCCAAACTCTGTCTGCAGAGCAGCTCTTGCGCTGATCACCACGTAATTACTATCAACGTCATTCATTCACAAAAATGCATTCAGTTGGAAAAAAAAAAGGACAAATGCCGAGAGGCAATTTGAACATCTCATTGATGATTATTATTGAGATGCTCAGGCAGATTTCTTTTATCTGTTCCCGAGACCCTGTGGACAACTAAAGGGGACAGAGTGTCTGGGGACAGGCTCTTATATTATGATTTTTTTTTTTTTTTTTTACACTTTCCCCATTTATCATTTGCTCCCCTGTTGTACAGCAAATTGTAGCTTGAAAGGGGATCTACCGATACATATTAGTATATTTCTCACGCTGTATTTACGCACATAGCTGTGAACTTCTCAGTGCGTGACAACAGGCCATGCGCAGTGCTTCCCCTGAAAACAGCGCTCGCTGTCACTTCACTCTGAGACCACAAGCTGAAGTAGATGGTCGGAGGAGCCGTGTGCGATCTCATTTGTGCATCTCTTTTTTTTTTCTTTCCTACGTGCCTGTACGGTGTTTGTTGGTTTGCGTGGCAACGCTCCATCTGCTTAGCTGCCCCGATTCCATCACCTTCCGTGGGTCGGGGGGTGAGCCGGGGTCGGCCGGGGGAAGGAATGGTGGCGGTGGTGGGCGGCGGCGCCAGGGGGCGGGGGGGCGGGGCGGGGGGGCTGGAGCGTACACAAAGAGTCACCCTGAATCTGCCAGCTGATTAATCAAGGGTGATTTGGCGGCAAGCGCAGCCTACCCGCTCTTTCCTGGCCAGTCCGTGTGTATTTATTTAAAATAACCCGTGGCCAGTCACGCCTGACCTCAAACCATCAGGAGCAGCCACAGTTGCGCCCAAGCATAAACAAAAAATGCGTAATGAAGGTAAGAGGACAGAGGACGGGGTGGGGCGGGGTGGAGGGAGGAGGGGGCGAGGTAGGGTTGGAGGAGGGGGGGGGGGGGGGGGGGGGGGGGGGGGGGGGGGGGGGGGGGGGCTCTCTCTTTCTTTTCCTCAGAGATAGGGATCTCGAGCAGAACTCATGTGTCCAGACACCAAGCTGAAATAGTTGCCTTGCGTCCTGGTGTTTACTTCTCAGCTGACATAGGAAGGGAATTCATTGACCTCTGTCGGGGCAGCCGGGACTATCCATCTTCCAGGCTCCAGGTTCTTTTTTTTCTTTTTTTTTTGGGTATCAAATAGCTGGCAGTGAGGGGGGGGGGGGGAAACCTTCATACTTCCAAAGAGAGTTAATGGGGACTACAAGCAACTGAATAGATTTCACGTAAGATGTTACGGGAGGCCTTTTGAAAAGTTAGTCGCAACAATAACACACAGACCCCAGTTCGGAGCCAAGTTTAGTTGGAAAACAAGAAGATTCTTCATTCAACTTTTAATTTTTTTTGGTTGGTAAAACCCAGCAGTCTCATCTGCTCCCATTTAAAAAAAAAATGCTCTAGTTCACGCAGGGGTTAAAGGCATCAGCCTTCATCAATTTCATCATCTTAGCTGTGATGTAAGTAGTACGGCAAGCAGGAGAACAAAAAAAATAAATAAAAAAAACAAACAAACAAACAAACAAACTCCAAAGATGGAGCCTCTGCGGAGAGTTATTGATCGAACATGAAGGTTAGCCAGAAGTCTGAGAAGGTTGGCTCGCCGAGGTCCCGCGTGGCGCCCGAGAGGCCCCCGACTCGCTCAGTCTTTAAGAGCACAAAACACAGGAAAGAACAAACACGGGGTGGACGGGTGAGAGAGGAAGGGGGGAAACGAGTATGGTCTCCGTCAGGCTGAGGATGTTTATTTTTGATGAGAGGGAGAGGAGCCATTGTTACGAAAGTCAAGGGGGGGGGGGGGGGGGGGGGGGGGGGGGGGGGGGGGGCGAAATAATAATAATAATAAAAGAAAATGGAACACCGAAGCGGCGTTGGTTCCAATCACAGGTGATTTATATGGATTACTGTCGTGCAGCGTGGTCTGTAACTACACTTGGGGGGGCTCAGAGATAATACAAAGGCGCAGAGGGAGCGGGAGTCGACTGCAAGGTCGGGCCGGCCTGTTTACCGACCTCGGCGTCCTCCGCACGTCTGCCCCTTCGCCTCGTGTTGGTAAGCACTCGCTGAATGACACGCCGTAATTGTCCGGGAGAGGCCGAGTGGCATCTCAGGTGGGCAGATGGGATCAGGAGACACACCACCTGGTGCTGGGAGAAAAGCGAGAGAGAGAGAGAGAGAGAGAGGGGGGGAGGGTGAGAGAGAGCACAGCTTGTTGGGTTCTGACCCTCCGTCGCCCCCGGTCTCTTCAAAAAAATCCACCCGCCCGACTGAAGCAGGAGGGGGGCCCGACTCCTCCCGTCCAAGGATGGGAGGATGACGGGAGGGCAGGAGAGAGGGAGTAAACAACAGCACCTTTCCTCCTGTATCTGTCTGGGCCCCGGCATCCTACAGCATGACAGGTCGAGGTGCATGTGCTACAATGTCGAGTCGTCCCACATGGACACCAACGTATCCCCCCCCCCCCCCCCCCCCCCCCCCGGCCCCCCCAGCCCCCCCCCCCCCCCCCCCGTCCTTGTGTCCGTCTCTGTTTCGCTCTCCGCAGCGCATTCGTTCTGTTGCCTTTTTCGGTTTTCTTTTTTCTTCCTCCTCCGTCCACAAGTGACACGCCCACTGTTTCGCGACCTTCCGGAGTGGGAGCGAAGCGTTGGGCAATGGAAGAAAACGGGATTCAAATATTTTTTTTTTTAAGTATACCACCACATGTGCATAGAATATTACATGAGTGGATGTAATTTAACAAAAAAACTTTAGTCAAGGCAGCGGCTCCCCAGCCCTACCTGACGCTACACCCCTTCCCTTGTTGTTTAGAGTCAGACCCTCGGTGTAAACATATGAAAATCATTATGTAACGCACATTATTTACTATACTGTAATAGTAAGTCATGTATCTAGTATGCATGCCTCTCTATTACGTCTATTTTGTCTTTAAAGTGAAAAAGAAACATACTGTAGATACATATTTTCTTAAATAGTGAATACCCAGCCAGCTTTAAATATGAATCCAATCGGTGTTAAGGGAACGATGAGCACAGTGCAATGACAATGTCATTATTCAAATGTGGTTCACTGGAGGGAGGCTGATTTAGACTACACCGTACAAGAGTATAAAGCCAGTACAGAGACGTGATGAATCGGAGTCTGACAAAATACCAAATGAAGAACGGAGTATATCTGGTGATTTGAACGCACAAGATTCAGATTTCTCTATTCCCTAAATATAATAATAATAATAATATTAATAAGGATAAAAAAAAAATGGTTCTTGTTTTTCCAATGCAGTCATCAATGCAGCAGCAAGTTGTGTGTTGAGGAGAAGACTTGAAATACTGCATTTGTATTATTTGTAAGTATTTGCTCGCATTTTCTTTGACCGGGAGGAATGCCGTTGGACAACCGGCGCGTTTCATATAAGTGGGGACCAAAGCCCGATGATTCCCACGCCCTAATAAAGCCTCCGACGCGACGATGCGCTTGGCAACTGCAAAGGACGACCCCTCGGCGAAGTGAATACCCCCGACTGCTTCTCGCTTCTCGTTCAGGAAAAACAAACCGTGGAAAGGAAAAAAGAGAGAAGAGGCATAAACCCTTTTGACTTTTTTCGGCTCTGGAAGCCGCCTTGACAGACGCAACGCTGTTCTCCACATCTTGAGATGGAGAAAAGAAAACAAAAGACGAGAATGCATTATTAATTTCCCAACGTGAATAGCCAATATTCACAGACGAGGGAGAGGAGGAACAGGCAGGCAGCCTGCGGATGTGCCAGCCTGCGAGTGAGCGCGAAAAACTCTAACCTTGAGCTTTCACCATCGCCGGTTGACATCTCTTGAAAACGTGCTCCCCCCCCCCCTCCCCGACTGTAGGTTGTCAGCGGGACTGTCACGGGCTGTGTGTGGACAGGGGGGGCGGGGGGGGGGGGGGGGGGGGGGGGGGGGGGGGGGGGGTCTCTGTAAAGTCACTCTCAGAGTTCCTGTCACGGTTAAGTAGACAGGTGCTTACCGTTAACACCCCACTAATATCTTTATGCATATTTATGAATCCCCGCTCTTATAATACGTTGCTCGTTAATGTCACAGCTGCAAAATATTGACTATGACTTTCTTAAAAAAAAAAAAAAAAAAAAAAAGCGCATAAATAAAACAGCCTTCAAAGATCCTGACCTGCTTAAACACATCTCTTTTCCCCTCCCTTTGATCAGAAAGCTTTTCCGTCATTTAAGCCTCCACGCTTTTTTATATTCTGCCACCTCATCCTCTGCAAATGGGCAATGTATCTTTATTCAGAGGAGCCACCCGTCCCTTCATCCGCCGTGGCCACACTTAATCCCGCCTCATTTCCCCGGTGTGTCGGTGTGGTCGGAGACATCCCAAGTGCGCTCATTAGGGGAAAAGTTAGCGAGAACGGCAAAAACTCGCTGCTGGGCCTCATCAGCGAGAAAGAGGGAAATGGCTTCATAGTCCCTGAGGATTTGTACGCTGATTGCTCCCTAATTCTGGCTCCCACTCGAAAACTGTGCCTTCTCTATTCCCATGAAAACTTGGCTCAGAGTCGCACAGGGGGCTGCTCATAGGATGAATATGGAACCGGACAAGTTCCTGCTCTGCTGCAAAGTCTCAGTCCTGTTTGGGCAAATATTCCCACCAGACGTGACTCCGGCCTCTATGTGAACGCAGGACAAAGGCCCAGATGAGGCAATCAGTGGAGGAGAAGAACAATTTTAGTGTAGCTTTAGCAGCTTAGATGTGAAATGAAGGCAGTAGACGGACTGAGCATATTATATTTGCTGTTGGTATTTATATTATTGCCTGACAAACGACTGCTGCCATATGCGTACAGCAGAAAAAAGGTCAAATTAGTTCAGGATGGAGGGTTACCATTTCACTTAACAACTAAAACTCAAAGTAATGTTCTAATTTTACCACAGCAGATGGTTATGGCATAAGAAAACCTGAGGTTTTCTGTATTTATTATTTTCAACTCCGCTCCAGTGGTTGTTCTGGACACGTGGGGGATCTGGTGTCGAGACAAAAGGAAAGGCCAAAATATGGCAGGAAGTGGAAGAGGCCAAAGCTGCATAATTAGAACAAAAACAAACCAACCAAAAAAAACGTACAGCATATAAGTCGGAATTGGCAAATAAATGAGAGCAACAACTGGACATACAACACACGCAGTAGGGTATATTAACATGTACAGAGTATCCGTGTTCCAACCTTGAAGCCTTTGCATTCTGCTGGGATTTTAGCCCGTCCTCTCTCGTCTCTGAGAGTAAACAAATTAGCCCCGCGGAGCCACGGGTGGGGTCAGAGGTCAAGCCCAACACAGGAAGGCACGGCGTGACAGGCTTAGGCCACTTGGACTCCTCGCCCAAGGAACAGATGTTAGCGGCGGCAGTGTGATTATCGCCACGGCGACCGAGGAACAGGAGCAATGGCCCTCGGATGGATGCCGGTAATTACCCAGGCTCCCCTGGGAGGGGGATGACACGTGCCCGCCACTCTCGGAGATCACAGGGGCGTAATTAAAGCGGCAGTAACAGTTGTTAATAGTGCAGCAAATAAAGGTGGCAAGGGGGATGAAGGGAAAGAGAAAGCAAAGGAGCGGAGGAAATGGGAGGAGGGCATAACGGAGGACTGTCTCTGCTTTGTCCTCTCCCACGTTTGTTTTGCACACTGTGACCTTCCTGCGAGGCACCGGATTAAATGAAGGACGGTTCATGTGAGCCAGAAGTGAACTTCGGCAAAAAAAGTGGATATCATGCCAAATAAAAAGTGGTGCGCATATTTATCAGGGCCAAAGATATATGAAGTGGAGGGAGGTTAGTCTTTTTTTGACAAATGAGAAGCAAAAAGCAATAATGTAAAGTGACAAGTACAACTTAGCAAGTCCACTCTGCTTCAGCTACAAAAACGAACTTCTTCACACAGAAGTCACTACGGCCTCCGTGAGAGAAAAAGACAAAAACCAAAAACGCTTTAGTGTACAACAAAAAGTCACAAATTGAACCTCGTGACATCTGCTGGCTTGAAATCGTCCAGGAATCTCGTTAAGTGCAGCAGCGGTGTTTTGCCAGTGACAGGTATGTTTTTGTGTGGGCTCGGCACTGTGTGTGATGCAGAGAGTGCCCACGCGGAGCTCTTAAAAGCCCCATGCAAGACCCCGGGTGTCAGAGTACATCACCGCAGCCTTTGAGAGCCACAAAACCCTCTGACAGCACCAAAATGGCTTCTCTCGCTTTTTGTTGTGCTCCGCTCGGCTTCTTACAAATGGCCACGTTCAACCCCGCGGTATATCACTTGACAGGCCTGTGAATTCTTTCTTCCCGCGAGGCCCGATGCAAAAGAAAAACACACGTCGCATCGGCCCGGGGGGAGGGGGGGGGGTGGTGGGTTTGCGGGAGGACACTCTGCAAGTGCATTTAGATTTTGTATGAACAACAAATGGATTTTAAGCCTGATGGTGAGTTCACTTTTGAGTGGAAAAAATTGAAAATCGAAATTGTTGGCGGGTAAGTGAGAGGTTTGCCAACACACACACACACACACACACACACACACACACACACACACACACACACACACACACACACACAACGTATGATTAACCCAACGGAGGCGGACTGGAACGATCCTCGGGCCGATGCGGTGTCCTTGAAGGCAATGAGTCTCCTTGATCAAATGTCTGGCCCGGAGGAAACAATAAGGTTTGGCTAATGGATTCTTTTATTGCGTTAGCGTTATACGTGGAGCCCTGCAACACTTGGGAGACTTTTTCTTTGGCATTTTGTGCCGAATCCACCCTTCTTTGGCAGTTCACACGAAGCAGAGAAACGGAAGGGTATCAGCAGAGAGGAGAGGAGGTTGATCAGATAGCCGCGGCGACGGTGCGTAGGGCTGCGAGTCAGCTCTGTCCCCCGAAGCAGAGGGCAGTCCCGGAGAAATGTAGACCTACGGAGATTGAGACGGACTACCCGCGTGGATAAATGGAGAGGTTCTGGCGGGACCCGAAAAAAAAACGCGATTCTGCAAAAATAAGACCAGAAATGGCAAGACACTAGACGAGGAATCTCTAGCTTTCTTCGCCCGTCGTGTGGCTTACAAAGAGAAAAAAAGGGTCCACCAGGGATTACGTGTCCATCGGCGAGGCTGCCAAGTCACACAGACGGTCGGGCCAAGGCAAAGGTATGGAGAAACCATCACCGGTTTAGTCAAAACTAGCCTTCCATTAGCGTCCGGCGCTCGTGAACCACTTGAAAGGAACAAAGTGGGGTCTATGCGGTGTCAGTGATCCACAAAGACCTAAAATGGAACGGCCACATCTACCTCTGGTTTCCCACTTCCTAAGTCCGCTTTTCATTTGCGGGGGAAGACCACCAGTGACGCTAACCGTCGACTTTTCTTTTTTTTTTTCATTGTGTCTCTCCTTTCGCAGCCCTTACTCTCTGTGGTCACATTCACACATCACACGGCGCAAATGCCGGCGCGCTCTCCCGTTTCTTGGCGTGTTGTGTTGTCAGTGTTTCATGACTTATTCACTCATCTTATCCCACTCAGGGCATCAATATTTAACAAGGATGGAAGCGTGTTTTCCCATGGCTTAATAAAAGATAGGCTGTGCGGTGCACAGCACAACACAGCACGAGACAACACGCGCACACACACGCACACACACGTATGCGGTAAGTGAAGGCATGTGTGGGAGTGCGTCGCGTGCCGTGGTCTAACAGCTTGCATTTTCTGTTGTCTTGGTCTGTGGTGACCGACAAACAGCGACGGTGTCGTCCGCAGGGTCAACGCGGGCAACGCCTCCTTATTTATTTTATACATCATGCTAATTTCAAATGATAAGAAGTGGCTTTTCACACACTGCAGTACAGATACAGTATATCGGGACGTCTGCGATTGGGCCTGGGCCACGGTCTCCCAAATAAATGGGAGGCAAGGGAGGCCCAAGCTGATGAATTGATTGGTACAGCCCCGTGCATTTAAAGGGGCAAGCACGACTGCATTAACATACCGTGTTACTTGATTAGCCGGCGATCGGCGCAGTCCTTCAGCGATATCAATTCCGCAGTTAACACTCATCAAATCTAATCTTGGCTGCAAATCCCCTGCGCAGGTCCCCCGTCATATCCCGCTGCGTCCACGCAGGATTTGGCAACCTTTTTGTCTTCCCTAATCTGGTCAAATCAATGGAAACATTCGCCCTTGATCCGGCAACGTGGGGCCCGGGATCAATAGTGATCAATAAGTGGTATTGGATGCACCGGGAGGTCGGCCAATCCCGGTGGGGGTCGAGGCTAATCAGTTTAGGTTGCCCACAGGCAGGGAAACGGGGGCTAAGGGAAGTTTAAGTAGTGACCCGGCCCGCCGAGAGAGTCCTGGGCTCCTTGTGTGTCAGCAGAGCTCCCGCAGAGAAGGAGGGCGGAAACGAGGGATGAATACAGGGCCTTTAATCTAATCTGTCAAATCACTTAAATGGATTCACGCCACAGTCGCCGAGACCGTCACGCTATGCTTTCATTTTCAGTCTCCCCGGGACTCCAATGGATTTTTTGTATATTGCCCCCGTCTTGGGAAAACCTGTGAACAGTCTCTGTTAAACTGGGCGTTTTTTTCTAGGAAGGCTTTTTTGCAGGTTCCCATGCCGTGTGTTAAGGTTAGAAATGCGTCATCATCTTTATGTTGGTTTGACGGACAACACATCAATGATGTGACACCTGTATGTGCAGTAAAATGACGTGTTTCCATTCCATTTGGTATATTTTGTCACTTGAAAAATAACAAATGAACGACATGGGAGATGATTGCTCATTTCATTGATTCAGGCTTTTTGACTCTATTTAGTAGAGCAGAGATTGCACTTGCTCCACTTTAGAGACTGAGACTATATGAGGCCCTGACAAATGACATATAGCCATGGTGTAGGCACACAGAGCCAGCGCATCTAACCCCAAATCCTCTTCCTACATGTTTATAAAATCTGCAGAGTTCACCCATTACTTTCCTATATAACTTTTTTTTTTTTTTTTTTTTTGATAGGCTGAATCTATCTCTTTCACTCCTCTCCTCCTGTCTCTACCTCTTTTCTCTCTCTCTCTCTCTCTCTCTCTCTCTCCGGGATGTGTGTTCTGGCCCGACCAAGGTCACGGATACACAGAATAATGAGATGAGAGGACACACACGAGAAGGATGAAGGAACCCTTCAAGGATCACATGACATGAATGATAACACGCCACATGGCGAGCGGGTAAAACGCAAAGAGCTTATAAAATAAAAAAGGAAGAAAAAGGGGAAAAAAGAAAAAGAAAAAAGGGTATGAGGTGGGGGAGAGGAGGCAAACAAGCATGGTGAGTCGTAGGCGTAGTCGGGGCAATGGATGACCTTTTCAGAGAAGGCCCCCTCACACAGTCTTGGGCCAAGGTACACTTTTATTTATAGAAGGTATTTATAGAAGCGATTTTCCCGAGGTTATCCCGAGCAAAATGCCAGTTCTCATTACCAGCCGGGTCCTGCCTGGGCCTCATTTTACGGCTGGATGAGCCCAGGCAGCGGGGGACCCAGCATGCAGCCCAGGGTCACCTATTAAATCCTCATGTCCAAGAGAGCGCTGTTAGGCACTTCTTGTTCTACACTGGGTGGGGCTATGGAGCAGCGAGTGAGCAAAAGGCTGGTCAAGTGTGTGTGTGCGTGCGTGCGTGCGTGCGTGTGTGTTGCGTCCATACGTATGTGTGTGCGTGCGCCCTGCTATTGTGCGGGGACTGATTTATTAAGGGAGTATGCCATAACTACTGGAGCCTGCCACTTGATGTCCCTCCTGTTTGGGGCTGTGACGACATGGTTTTGAAATCTTTTTCAACTTGTTGAAAAAGGGGGGGTGGGGGGCTATTACTCAAACAAAATGGTTCATAAAGCAGGTTTTTGCCAGTTTAGTGCCCCAAAAAAAAGAACGCTTGACTGATTGAAAAATGCCTTCGATACTACTGCGTCTGATGCACTAGTCTGAATGGGTATTTCCGTGCGAGGGTGAGTGCGTGCGTCCGCCGATGAATGGGTCCCTCATCAGAGCGGCTATGAGTGGCCCTGGTGCAGCACCTCAGGCCCCTTCTGCTGGAGCCCCGGAGCCCCAGCGTGGGGTCATGGCAGCCCAGGGACACACAGGCCGTGTGGAATGTCATCTCAAAGACAAAACCAGACATGTACGGGCTCCGGGAGAGGGAAAAGCAAAAAAAAAAAGAAAAGAAAAAAAAAAAAAAAAAAAAACTCTCCTGTCCTCCACCGATAAAGAGAAGGCAAAACGAGGTCCACCTTTCTGCCCACATACACGGCACACCCTGCTAAAACACAAGGCCACAATGTCATGAATAGGACCACATTTTTCAACAAGTCGGACGGTTTTGCCAACTAAACAAATTCCATCTTTTTTACCACGCTGCACGCAGCTACTTTTTTTTCTTTTTTTTTTTTTAGACTTCAGGAGAAACAGATGATGAATCAAAACAAGGCCAGCACACCTGCACATTCCTCTATTTTCTCTTAGAAAGAGAGCCGAGGAGTTGGTTGGGAAGGTTGAAACGTAAAAGAAACATTATGGAACAGGGAAATATTTTTCACATATATTTTATGACATGTAGATTTACATACGCACTCACACGCACACTCACACACACACACACACACACACACATATATTGATATATAAACAGTATATTTATATTTATGTATAGCATGGGATTGTTCCGGCCCACTAGCTACAAAAGAATGTTTTTCTTTGAATAGTATCATGTCAACAAGCTTCATCCTTTGTCACGTGGGAAAAACCAAACAGGTTTTTCTTATTCACTGTTTTCTCTTCTATTCTGCCTCCCACCTCTATCCCCATATGCCGCTTGCTTTGGCGCAAAGTTGTGAAGCTGTCAGGTGAGACACCATTAGACCCCCGTCCTGACAGGCGGCGGTAATGATGGCCGAGGAGAGGGTGAACAATTTTTTGCACGGGAGACACACACGCATACGGACCCAGAGCCCAGTTAGTCCCGGCTTCTCTCTGTCTGCCGCCGCAGACATTTTGCTCGTGTAGCGGCCTGGTGTGCGTGTGTGTGTGTGTGTGAGTAAGAGTGAGCGATAGAGAAACAGGAGAGAGAGAGAGAGAGAGAGAGAGAGAGAGAGAGAGAGAGCCAACAAAATGCTGGCCTGCAGCTGACATATATTTCAAAGCTTTACAGAGATTACAGTGGAAGATGTCTAATCTGTCGGTTGCCATTTCCTCCCACTGAGGAAGAAATTTGCCTGGATCCCATTTTTTTTTTCATAGGGGGAGATTCTACCACAGGTTTGACATAATCTTTATCTTATTTCTTGGCCTCATCATCTCACCAGCAGGACTAGATTGGTGCTTGTCAGCGCTTGGCTGTTCCCACATAGCACCGCAATAACCCCCCCCCGCTCCCTCCCAAACGGTTGATTGGCTTATAGGCTCGGCTATAGGGCTGTAATTTTTTCCATCCCACAAGGGTCCGTAACACTTAGCATGAATGGAGCTATTCCAGAGGGGAGGATAGTTGATGTGAACTTGGCAAGGATGTGTTTTTCTTCCTTACAGGCAAACTTAGGAATCCAACATTAGTGTGGATATGAAAAAGGGAGCAAGGACAAACTAGGAGGACGCAGAAGGGAGACGTATCCAAAGCACAAACTGTTCTCCCAGGTCTAGCGCGGCTACCAAAGGGTTCCCGGCAAACAACTTGCGCATTACTGCAGCCTTTAGCAGCTGAGGCATTTTGCCAAGGCACCGGCGTAACACAATATTGTAATTGATTAGTTTAAATCTAGCTTAAAAACGTATATATATAGAGATATATGTTATATCTCTATATATAGAGATATATATGTATCCCTGAATAGCTGGGTTGGACCCCGCTCTGAATGATTGAAAATGTCGGAATAAGACAGGAAGAGGCTTCTGGTCCACATGTGCCGTTCATTACCAACTTTAACTGTCCAGTTAATCTGTAAAGCAAGAATGCCAATGGATGGACCGTATTTTCCTTTCTCTCTTGGAGTGGTAAAAAAAAAAAAAAAAAAAAAAGGGGGGAAAAATAATACAGTGCAAATATAATCACAGACACATGGTCTGAGAGTCTGTCTGCACTACGCTGGCGACGCGTGACATCTCCATCGCAACGACTCCTCCACCGCGAGTCTCCCTAAATTAATTAAAATCTCATCAGCCATCAACATCACACGCAGTTTTTCTTTTTTGGAGCCTGGAGAGCAGGCCCCTAAAGGTGAGACCCCCCACTTCCCCGCCTGTTCGCCGCGCTACCTTACCAAAGCCCCCATAATTCCCGGCGTTGCGGTGGTTGGGAGTGAGGGAGCGGGGTCTGTCCCCCAGGGCTGTTTGCCTGCCTGTCTGACATCATAGACTGCGGCGTCTTCTGATCCGCCGGCGCAGAGAGACGATCTGACAGGCTTAATTTACAATGTCAGGCCTTTCAAAACCATTTCCCCCTCATGCTGACAGCAATCCTGCATTTATAAATTAGCAGAAACATTAACCTTTCGACTGATTATAACGTGTTCTGAGGGAGGCACATTAACTTCTATTTGTTAATGTCAGATTTTGGGGTTCAAATGGTACGGGAGGAAGAAACGAGGCGGGGAGATGGAGGAGATAACGCGGCGTGCGCGCGTGTCCGGGAATGACACGTTTTGACGAGGAGGGCGGCCTTGCGCGTTTCACGGCAGGTGACGCCGGATAATTGCTGTCATGCACTCATCCCGTGCGGCACAAAGGTCTTATTGTTTTTCCGAAAACACGATAACACCGTATGCACCCTTTTTTTTTTCTTTGTCCTTTGCAAAAGATAAGCCCCCCCCCCAAAAAAAAACCTAATCTGGAAAAATAGAAAATAGACCATTAAATATAGGCGGATTGTGGTTTGGAAATGCACTTACAGATAAGCGCAAGGTTGCCCGCGTGATTTATTGCATGAGAAGTGGGCCACATGAGATAAATACGGGAGTCTCCTGATTATTCTGAAAACGCTGCTCCGTTACGTCAGTGCAATCGCTAACTCGTGCCCATCAAACCCCCCCCCCCCCCCCCCCCCCCCCCCCCTTTTCTTTGTCCTTTGCAAAAGATAAGCCCCCCCCCGCCAAAAAAAGGTCCTCGCACGTTGGCATCCAACAGCTTGTCATGAGGAACTGTTGCAGTGATATTTGTGGCTATTACCCTAATTAGAGGAAGGCCCGCAGATGGTGTTGTTTCACAAACTCACGGGGCTGAGAATCGAAATGTCATCACTGCCAAAAATTAGCGATGGTCTGAGGAAAAATAAGCCGACAACAAAGCCGCCGCCGCCGCCGCCGCCCGGTCCCTTTCACGGCCTAGTTTTCATTCTCAAAAACGTCTTTCTTCTCTCCGAGTGAAACTGACATTAAATGGCCTTTCTATCCCTTGATGAAAAAAAACAAAACAGGGCTGTTTAGTGGTGAAACAATGGTACTTGTGTACCATATGCCGCATTTAAACGCTGTGAGACAGCTGTGCAGCCTGAGTGTTCCTGGATGTGGGCCAGCTCCCAGAAGAAGCGCTTTTTTTTTTTTTTTTTTTACTGGTTTGGAAAAATGTTTCCAGCGAGAGCAGGAAGAAGCCACTTTTCGCCGAGCAACTTCCAGATGCAGGACGCGGGGAGGATGAGATGAGTGCCTGTCCGTGCGAGTGCGCGCCCGTGTGTGTGTGTATTTCTTCCCACGTGCATGTCGTTACTCCGCCGTGTTGGTAGTCGAGCACAACCTACGTCGACGTTCCCTTAATGGAGGAAGTGGCAAACGCTAGGTTTTCTACAGGTGGACGTCCAGCAGCTTGACCACCACAGAGAGTTGCGTTTATTCCTCGGCCGCGAATCCATGCTTCTTCTCCTACCCTTTACCCGTTTAACAGTCCTCCACGACTTACTCCTCATCAATAGGGGTGCATCTTTTTTTTTTTTTACCTCACAACTGAAAAGGCATATCCTTTGCGTTTTCATTCAGCCACACACAGCAGGTGAAAGGTGGATATGCAGCTGCACTCTTTCCGACTTTGTTACTTAGCCCCATAGAAACCGTCTGTCAATCAAATCCGGCTCCTTCACAGACTCGCCCAAGGGCAGAGCGCCTAGCGCACCTCCTCGACAATGTTATATTGTTCAGGACATATAGCATGTCTGCCGCGGCGAGGCGGAGGATCCAATAAGGAGGCCGTGAGGTAACGCGATCCCCTTTGTTGTGGAGAAACGCCGAGGATTTTATATTGCTGAGGTGAGCTTTTATGTGATGCTCCAACATGGTTATGACGAGGTGAGAAGTTTCCAATAACTGTATTTTGCCCTCAGCGGGGATTAAACCGAATCTATGCCCAACGCTGGAATCTCGGATTACAAATCTGGAACCTGCCAAAGGCAGGCTTTAGCTCACCTTTGTCATCCCAGAATAATCTCCTCACGTGTTTTGCAGTGATTTTTTGAAGTCTTAAACATAAATATGGGATTTTATTTTTTTTTTTCCGAAACGCCCAACACGTTGCAGAGACTGGCGCGGCGGCGTTTTGTGGGATTTTTGGGAAAAACAGCCGGCTCGGGCTCTGGCGCGATCCGGTGCCAATAATTCCCCCTCATCCTGTTGTGGAGGGGGATTTGTTTGCGTTTGTTCGACAACAAAAAGCAATGCGCGAGGCTCCGTTGCCACCTATGAACACGAGGCCTCGGGCCGGTGAGCCGCGGCAGGTGGACGGAGAACATGCGAGAGAGGTGGGAGCAGGAATGGAGAAAAAAATGCGGCCAATAAAGAGAATGCGAGATTCCTCCGCGAGAGGGGAAGCAGGCCGGCAACGCGCTCACCCCCTCGGAGCTTTAAGAAAACGTGCTCAGTTAGCCCCTTCTCATTACTATACTATGAGTATTGACTTTGGCCTAGAGTCATGACCAGATAAAATGGTGTAAGGGCTTGTCCTAAGTGATTACTCCCAAATTACAAATCTGTCTGCATGTAACCCGATGCAGCCTATCTGCTGAGCACTTGAGTTCACAAAGAACACTTCCCCACGCACACACGCACACACGCACACGCAACACAATTTTGAAAAGAAAACCGAACCCAGGCATGGATATTTGAAAGCATGCAGGGGCACGAGTGCCTCGCGCACACCTTATGACTCTGGAATGAAGACGCGGCGTACGGGAGCAAACGCGGAGAAGGAGAAGAAGGGGCTCTATTCATCGGTAAGGGCACATGAACACCCCCAAAACACGCACACACACACACACGCACACGCGTGCGCACACGCACACCCTCTGCTATCTCACCGTCACACTCAGTCACCCGGTGTTGGTACAGTGTCTGGTCCTGACAGCTGAGTTTTAATTGGCCAGGGTGGTGCAGCATGGGCCGCTGTCACGCGGCAGGCAGTTTGAGGGGTTGCGGGACAGGCCCCACCGTGGGGGCTGTCAAACGGCCCACGGTCTCTACGGGAACCCCCACCGTGGGTGTCCCGCCTCATTTAGGCGCGCACAGACAAAGCGCCAATTAAGAGGGGCTTTAAACAATCAAACAGAGTTCCTCCGGGCCCGCAGACACTCCACAGGGCACTGAGAAAGACAGACACACGCGCACACACCCGCCCACCCGCCCACACCCACACACACACACACACACCCTTGCCTGACGCGAGCATGTTGACATGCACTTAGACGAAAATAGAAAGGTTAAAAAAAAAAAAAAGAAAAAAAGACTGATCCTGGTATGATCTGAGGACATAATTAATGCCTGTTCATAGGAGTGCACGGGCGAACTCGTGCGCAGGCTTGGCTCCGAATGAGAGCGGAAATGAAATGTGAACGAAAAATGCTCCGAATATAAAACGGAGACTCGATACAAGCACATTTTCGCATGCATTCATTTCGCAAAGAAATCCCGCAGCATTCCGCCCTGCTCCCTGTGGCCTCGACTCGCCTTAAAAAAATGAACCGAAACCTAAAGTTTGCCGGAAACACAAAAGAGCAACCTCGCCGCATCTGCCCGTGTTTGTCTGCCTCCAGTCCAATGGAAGGGAGCGCCGCTGACTGATACTCCCCACTAAACTGATGAACCTTGCATTTTTAAGAGCAAAGCCGCGTCTTTAATGTATATCTCTGTCACTCCCCTCCTTTTGCCCCATCTTCCACTACGAGCTTCCATATGCCACTTCCATATGGCCCTGCACCCTCTCCTGACAAGCCCATCGCTAAGGCCCATCCATCATTCCAGGGAGTGCACTCACTTGTTATCAGCTCAGGCTGGCGCTGGGGAGCAGGGAACAGAGACGGGGAACGGGGCTGGGAATAACACAGTTCAGGCAATTTGCCCAAGTTCCTCCTGGAACAATTTTGTCACCGAGCAGAGCATCATTTGGCTGCTGGCTATTTTATTTCCAAGCCCCCCCCCCCCAGTTCAGGCAATTTGCCCAAGTTCCTCCTGGAACAATTTTGTCACCGAGCAGAGCATCATTTGGCTGCTGGCTATTTTATTTCCAAGCCCCCCCCCCCCCCTCTCCCCCCTCCTTTGGTGATTTGAATGACAGATATCCCAATGCGAGGACGGAGCGGGAGATGTGTCTCCGACCGCCACGCGCTGCAGCCTTAGCGCCGATGGGAGAAGGAGACCATAATGCAAGTTGTCCTGGAGGGGGAGATGCAGGCATGCAATCGAGCTGCAGCGACGGAGAAACACAACACCCACTGTGGTGGAACAAACAGCAGAGACGAGATCTACATCTCTGCAACACTGACACTGAGATATATGTAGCAATAAAAACGACGATCGTAAAGATACGTGAATGGAAAAAAATCAAAATCAAAAATCCCTAAAAGAGTTGAGCAAGTTCATACCGACGCGTAACTTGAAATCATTCATTGGAATGGGAAACGAACACCAACGAGCTCAAATGTTGCAACAGACCCAAAGGAACCCGGGGAAAGTAGATCATGTCTCTCGCACAGTAGAAAAATAAACACTGTCCTTCAGACCAGATGCTGCCAAAATTCATGATGTTTATCATCGCTAGTATAAGCATGGAGCACGGACAGTTTACATTTCTATTACCCAGCATGTTCTGCGCTCTCTCAGTATTAGAGGAAAAATATATTTTCAAGTGGAAGTGGCTGGAAATGGACGAAATGCTTTTCTCTTGTTATATTTCAATTACGAGGGAAAACCAAAAAAAAAAAACGTTTTCTGGAAAATTCATAACAGCATCAACTGCAAGAGTGGTATCCTTGGGGGGGGGGCCTGCATAAAAAGCTTTACATGCCAGAGCAGAATTTCCTTACATGAGTCAAGCGGCGATATGAGTCTGCCCAATGCGTACGCTTGAATAGAGGGAAATCAATGCAGCGGGAAGACACACAAAATGCACCTTAGGAACGATGGCCTCGGTGGCCGCAGGTGAACTGACACTCAAACACTGATAGAGATCAGTAAACACTCAGGAGCATCAAAAAATGAAGAGCAGCTCCGGATACAGGCAAACATTGGAAGCACAGAAAAGAAAATGCATTTGCCATCCAGTGGTGGAAAAACACCTTGAAACCGGAGGAAAGAAAAGCAAAAACATCCACCTAGGAAGAGGGGGGGGGGGGAGGTGAAGTGTGTCTGGAGATAAGGACAAGGACAAAGTGGAAGTGGAGGCATTGTGGCCATTTGTGCGGTATCAGTGGTGCCAGAAATTCTATCCGACGGGGACACGTTGCCTCTGTGCGCTCGTATGCCACAGTGGTCACACTAGTAGTCGGCTGGGGAGCAGAGGAAGAGTAATTTTAAACCCCATTAACAATCACCATATTTATTTATGAGGCCTGGGGTTGGCTCTGTATCGCTGGCCACACTTTCTTACTTACAATGAGTCCGGGGGACAGATGATCCGTGTCTGAGGCTTCCAGGAAGGAAGAGAAGCCTCACTTCCTTGTAGACACTCCGATATCTGAATTATTAAGAGGGTGTAAGGAGAAGAGGCGACTTAAATGTAATGTGTAGCCTTGTTATTGGCCCCCCACCTTTTGTAACCTTTCAGCTTTAATTAACACTGAGGCGTATGGTGGGTGGGGGAGGGGGGGGCCCAGGGAGTGGGGGGGGGGGGGCCCGGTTTTGCGCCTGTGTCCATATCTGTGGCAGTGACAGCGTGGCCCCATGGGAAAACGGCTCCATCCACGCGCCTCTCCTCCAAATTTCCGGCATTTTCAAGTCACTGCCTATTATCACTGACTACGCCGAACAACGCTGTGGATCCATTCACATTTCTTTCCGACAGGCAAGAAACGCTCCTGATCCAACACGCATTGACTTCAAATATCTCCGCGCCTCACCGTGCATCCCGCCCAACCCCGCCGGGAAAACCGCAGGGCGGCCGCGCACGCTTCGCCGCTGCTCGGACCGAAGAAAAACCCCCCTCCGCCCTCAAACGCTCCGTGTCCGATTCCGCCCATGTGTCTCGAACAACAAGTGCGGCCAATATGGCCGCCCCCTTTCTCCGCGCACCCCGGGCGGGATGCTGCGTGCCCCGCTCACTTCAAAAGCGCTTCCGAGCGGGCCCGGCGCGCACGCGCGCAACTGACGGACAGCGCCCGATGTAAATAAACACTCAGGCATTTTACCATCAAAGGGGCCGAGGCATTGTTGTGGTCAGTGTTGTCTCGCATGTGTCATGTTGGATGATGTGGCGGGGAATGTGTTGGTTGTTTTGATGTACAATGGCGCTTTTCATGACCTCTTAACGGGCTGTGGGGAAGGGAGGCGTGTGTTCCACCGCAGCGCTAGACCGCCATCGATCAAAGTCAAGTGTCAAAACAGACAGTCGGGTGAAGCGCTATCAGAGTTTTTTCTCTCGGAAACAATGGAGAAGGGGCTTCGTATCGGCGGGAGGGTGTTCTAGAATCACACCCGCGCACACGCACACACCGCACGAATACTTGCTGCTTACTAACAGAAGATGTGCAGCTAGGAAACAGGAAGACTTAAACCAGATTATAAAGCATGAACAAAGAAAAAAAAAATAAAAATGTTCACTTGGATCTCGACACCAGTCGGGAAAATAGGAGATAAACACAAAAATCCACTCTGCCGCACTCAGACTCGGGAAAACAAGGTTTGCGTTTCATAGTTCGGGTCTCCAGGCTGTCAACCAAAGGGTTCGTATGGTATGCAATTTGTCTTTTGCCCGCCTCCACTTGTCTCTGTGTGCCACTGGCGACCGTCATATGAAAACACCTTTGTTTATGTTTTTCTCTCCAGAAAATAAACGCCTCTTCTCCCCTTTGCCCGGTTTCTACATTTTTATTTTTATTTTTTTCATCTTTTTACATGATGGGTCTGGACCTGCTGAAAAGCCCTCAACCCCGTCCAGCTGTTAGGTTCTGGGGTGGGGTAAAGTCTGAGGAGAGTGATCGGGACGGGGGGGGGGGGGGGGGA
>JAFBJU010000279.1:227787-329936 GCA_016785305.1 Colistium nudipinnis | reverse complement strand
GGGGTCTGTCTGTGTGTGTGTGTGTGTGTGTGGGGTGGGGTAATGCTATCATAGGGGAAAAAATAAGTAGAAAGATTCTTCTCACCATCACTCCTACTATGGTAGCCATAAAGATGATGTGGGTGTGTGCTTGTGTGTGTGTGTGTGTGTGTGTGTGTGCGCGTGGAACACAGTGGGAATGTGAATCAGGGCCCGAATGTTTCCACCCAGTCCTCACAGCAAAGGCATTTCCATTGCAGGTGGTCTGGCTCAGCCGCCATCTGGAGGCCTCGATGGCCAGATAACCTTTGCTATTTACAATCCTCCCCCTACTTTGTTTAGACAAACCCTCTAAAAGCCATGCGTTGGCCAGAAAAAAAAGCCTGGAAGAAACTTCAGTGTAACTTTTGTTTCTATCCATCAAGACCTGGGAAAAGGAAAAGTCACGCTGAATTTCCCCAAAACCACAAAGGGAATACTTCTGTTGGGAATATGTAAATAAATGGTGGATCGGAATAAGATTGTGCAGTTACGTCGCAGATGTTTGGCATACCAGAAATCAAAGTCCATAAAGTGGACATTTACGGGGCTGTATGATAGAATGCCGCCCCCCCCCCCCGCCCTAAAAAGTAAAAATAACTCAATTTACATGCTGGGAATGTATAAGCCATGCAATTTTGTGTCATGGGAAATGATTTGACAGGAAAGCGTAAGGTCCACGAGAAGTTAAACAACCAACGTCATCGACCAGATGGTCCTCTCAAATCCGAATTTGATTAGCATTGACTCGTTTTTTTTCTCTGAGGTTATGTTGAAAACAACGAATCCTTCCAAATAAATGTTAAACAAATGTATAACTTTAAAATTAAACGGAAGCTCTTCCGAGAGAAACCCCAAAAAAACACGCTACAACAGGCGGGGTGGAGTTGGTTTAAGAGTTCCATTGAAAACTAGGTCATTTACATTGAAGATACACCTGACTTCCACGCTCTTTGAGTTACGTTTGAACATCCCCCCGTGCAGCCCCTCAGCTTCTCCGCGATGGGGAGTGTAATACGGGCCGACTGCATTAAAGCCATTCCCGCTAAGTGAAATATGTGTCTCGTCAGTGCTTTCCCATGCATTATTTATCCGTTTGCTCACATCTGAAACAAACCTGAAAAACAAAAAAAAAACAAAAAAACAAAGCTGTTTATGGCCCTATGGGTTGGAGGAGCACTCGCTGATGTCATCCAGGGGATGTGTAGCGCGCAGATTTATTCTGAATGTTATTAACCTTTTCCCTTCCCGGAAGGCTCCACTCACCTCAGAGTGAGGCCCGCCGGGGGGGGGGGGGGGGGGGGGGGGGGGGGGGGGGGGGGGGGGGGGGGGGGGGGGGGGTCGTATGATTGAACAGGGGGAAAAGTGTATCAAGGATTGGGTTGCTTTAAGGTGGTTCAGGTCAATCTGGGCAAACCCCGTCTCCCTAAGTTCAAAGCAGATAACATGTGGTCTTTCACTGTCCTGTGAGTAATTATGAATGGTAAAATAAAGTCACTATGATATTGCCAGGGCGCTGCGGATGATTTCCAGATGTCCCTTACACACTAATGCATTTGCTACAGCCATAAAAATACTTTTGATTATATTTTCATTTCAAGTTGAGCCGGAGCTATCGCAGCAACTGGAACAAAAGCACGCGAGACGGCGGAGGGGGGAGAGATCAGAGGGGGGGGGAGATGATGAGAGGGGGAAATTCCAGGCCGAATGGCGTTATTGATAATGTTTTATTGTGGGCTGAGAGAAAAGGGAGGAAAAAAAAATGGAGAGAGGAGATGGGCCGCGGCTCTAACTGCGCAAGTGGCGGAGAATTTATCGTCTCGGCTGCAGGAGCAGGGCGAGGGAAATTAAGTGATAAGAAAATCAATGGCCTACTCCTGGATCCAGCGCGAATGTTGCTAATGTTTAAAATTCTCCGTAAATGTGCAGAGAATGCAGCAGCGGAAGGGGGAGAAAACGTAGGAGGGTGAAGTAAAGGGGTTGCGGGAGAGGACATGGGTGGGTGGGTGGAGGGGGGTCGAGGGGGCGTGGAGGAGAGGGTCATCAATCACGCCTGGGTGACACACAATGAAATCTGACCGCAGCCCAAGATGTTTTAATACGGCATCCATTAGAGCCCTCAAATAAATTGCAATTTGGAAAACAGAACATAACACCGGCCAAGTTTTCCTCATCCATCTTGCGGCGTGTCATGTAATGTAATTGCGTTGTTAATTTATCCAAGAATTTTCCTTGGTACACCATTTCATCCGCATTGGTTAATTTCCCTGCAGAGTATATTTTCTCTCTCTCTCCCTCTCTCTCTCTCTCCCTCAGCCCCCCTCAGCCCCCCCCCCCCCTCCCCCTCCTCCCCTCCTCTCCTCTCGCTGTATAGCTAGCGGGGGCAGAGTAATGTTTCTGCTTAGCATGGCATTAGTCGAAGGGCTAATCAAAGCACTGAAGTCTGTGACACTTTATCAATGCCGAGCCGCGTTGGCCGCGCGCCGGCCCGACCTCGCTGCAGTGCAGATCCAATCAGGCCTCCGCCTGCCTGTCATTACGTCCCCGCGACAGCAGGATCGCTCAAAAATGCCTGTGGATTACATCGATATTATTGACAGGGTTCAGGGGCATTCAAAGCCGGGCGGCGACCCCCACAATGCACGCCAGAGGACTGACACCTCCTGCGTTTGGGCCGACGTAACACAGCGAGCACGGGGGGGGAGCCAAGAAAGAGGTGCGGGCACGAAAACAAGAATCAATACACCCGCCTGAAATAAAACAAGAAAAGACCAATAGAAGACAGCGATGACGTTTGAGTGTGGAGTTGACTTTTGAGAGAGGCGATGCGACTTTTCAAATGGATTTGCAAATGCTTAACTTTTACCCGCGCCTCGTAAGGAAAAACTACAACAAGACAAGAAAATGGCCGCTTCAGCTGTCAGCGGTCGCGGGCTAAGGACCTCCAACATGCCCAGGAATTGACTTTGTTCCAGAAGTGGCGGGATCGAGCGGGAAGCGTGGCACATTTTGACATCCGCCTAAGACAGCGTGGTACGATATCCACAGGTGCTGAACCCATCTTGGTTTCGAGGTTTACCACTGACAGGGAAGTCCTTGCATGTGGGGAAAAACCAGGAGTGTTTTCTCTGCGGGGGGAGGGGGGTGTTTTGAGGTGAAGGTAAGAATGGGCCTGCGGGGGGAAACGGCCGAGGTGAATGGCATCCTTTTGTCTGTTTCCCGGTGCAGCCCCGAACATGTCTCCTTTCCCCATCGGGCCCACGAGGGTAGACGGAGAGTGAGGCAGGAGAGAGCGAGACGCCTGACGTGATCAAAGGATGACAGGTGAGCTTGGAGGAGGAGGAGGACCGACCCGAAAACAAAGGCTCATTCTAAAGTTCGCCGGTGCAGGGTTCCTCACCGGCTGACGTGAGAGAGGAAGAGACGGGGGACTCCGCCCCTCAGCCAGCGCTCATTTCCACCAGTGGACACATCACAGGCAACAAATGAGCCCCTGTCATTTGATTCATCACCGTATTTTACATACGAAAAATATTCAACATCAGGCCAACAAGTAGATGTGCACGTGTTGACTGGAAGAATCCAAGCTCTACTCGATCCGTCAAACAGTAGAAGCACCCACAATCCTTCACTTGAGTAAAAATAGTAAAAAAAAAAAAAAAATATTCCAATCCTTGCTAAGTAGGCTATAAATCAAATACAGTAATACTTTTATGTATAGATATGCAGTTATTACTTATTTCATGTCATACGCTTTCTTATGTAAAACAAACAATTAAATGCAACTTCAAAATGCAAGCTTTTAATTTGCAATACAGAGCTATGGAATACAGTAAATGCACTTAGTTACTTTTGAGCAGGTGAGCAAAAAGATTTACTGATAGCATTATAAGTACATTACATTATAAGTGTTTTTTTTTGCAAGGATGCTGAAATAACTCAATTGTTTAGAACCATTATTTATTTATTTTCATCATCATTTTTCTTTTACGTCACTATTAAACGTACCAAAAATGCGAATGCAGTTGAATATATACGGCTTTAGAGAAAAAGAGATAAAGCATCACTTTATAGGACAAGACCCACAATCATCCTTGCGGGTACTGCTGCATGGTGGTATTAAAGTACAGCACTTGAGTAGATCTACTTAGGTACTTGGAAGACTTCGTTACTGGTCACCACTGGACGACACCGCCTGCGTGCACTCAATAAATCCAAAGGGTCACGATTCGAAGCTGAGAACCGGAGCTCCGGGTCACGGCTCTCCCCGCAGGCCCGTGACAGCGCCGCCACGGGTCCAGCTGAGCTGTCCTCTCCATGTTCAGCAAATCTATCATTAAAACTCCAGCGGTTTGCAGAGAGGAAGTCTCACTGCTTCCACACAGATCAGCGAGATGGAGACGAAACCTTTCATGCGTGTCCAAAAAAGCAGCCTCACAAACCTCAAAGCCAAGGCTGCAGAGAGACATATTTATTTTCATGGTTTTCAGAGGCGTAATCTGATGTCATTATGTGGATTTGGCTGAGCTGAACGTCTACATTTGGGACGGAATGGTTATAGTTTGGAAATCAGCACCGAAAAAGACACATGCGTTGCTTTTTTCACGTTTTTTTTAGTTTTTAAATAGCCCTGTGTGTAGCAGTCACGTCGAAGTGATAATCATATAGTTCAGTTTTCGTATTGCACAGAACAAATTTGTTGCAGGATCAGATTTCACACATTTCAGGGGACCATATGCTACTTCCTGAAGGACTTTGGGAGATTGACAAATAGCTCTCAACGTTCCCACCAGAACACCAACTATCATTTTCTGAGGTGGAAAAAAAAAAGAAGTGTTGAGTTCAGTTAAGGTTTTTGGTTTTCTTTCTGCCTGATTAGGAATGGACCAGTGTTTTCATTATTCGACCTTAAACACGCAAACATGTAATATACCGCCTCTGGGGCTCTCTCAATCAAAATAATAACAAAAGACAGAGTTCGGTGAGTTGAGAAGTAGCATGGGATTATGGGAGTTGTTGACTTCGGGACCACTGCCGTCACCGCCGACAGCTATAGCCGGTATTCCTTCAGTGTTAATCCCTCAGGAGGACTTCAGCTGACTTAGCTTTGGAGAAAAAAACTAAACAAAAAAAAAAACACTGAATGAATAACTTTCACGTTAAAAATCACTGTTTGTGTGTGTTCATCGCAGTTTGGTGGAAACTGGGTGTCTCAGAGCTGAGCGGCACAGTTCCTCAGACCAGGTTGGGGGGGGGGGGGGGGGGGGGGGGGGGGGGGGTCCTTGAAAGGTGCCCCCCGTCTATCTCCACCACCCGGCCTGTCACGGCCAATGTGGCTAAAAGGAATGAGGAAGGGCAAGCGAGCGCTTTCGCGTCCGTCACCGCCCTGACAGGTGAAAGAAAAGGCTGACAGCACGGAAATCTAGCTCACCCCCCCCATCCCGGACCCCGCTCTTGGTCCCGGGCCGGGGAATAGTGAGGAATAAATTAGTGATCCTGCTCCACCTGTCAGTAATACAGGCGTCCACTATCAATCTGCCGCTGTGTTCACAGAGCTCAAACACGTTCGCGTCGTGTCCAAAAGTTAGAGAAATGCGCTCAAGACACGGACGGAGAAGGGCGGACGAGTGAATCCCGTGCCGAAATCGGAAAGATGGATGGGAAGTGAGTGAACGTAACTACGGCTCGGCGATAAAGATACTGCGAGGAGAATGAAATCAATCAGTAACACTTTAAACTCCACACAATCTCTCTGTGCGTATGATTCGAAAACAACTGATTAAAAAATTGCTAAGTAATGTAAGGGCTTATTGTCAAGATGTCGCTGGATGTCGTGTGTGGGAAAAAAATCCCACATTCCGTCTCGAAGTATTTATTTCAGTAATAATCTTGAACAGTAGTCCCGGCGGCAAACCATGGGAAGCGCTAGTCCGCTGCACAGTGGAGCCATTCAAACGACCCACTACCATCGGCACCAAAGGCTTTTCGTCTGGAGCCCTTATCCATCGGAAAAATCTCCCGGCTTCAGGTGTATCAGATATCGGCCAACCTCTGGAATTAGCCGAGGAATTTGCCTAATTGAATTTGCAATCAACTTGGGTTTCACTCCCGCAAGTCGACTCCCATTTGTGTTCTCTGGAGCCCCGTTGAAAGAAATGAACGTGTCGGCGTACATTTTCCAATAGGACTTCAAAGTCTTGGTCTGGGCCTTGAGCACGCCAAAGGGGCCCCGGGATTTCTGGACAACGCGTGGCTCCGCAACCATCAGCTCTCCCGACTCTCTAATTTATAGATTGAGCATTTTGCGAGGCCGCATGCATGCTCGAATTTGTTGTGCCCTTTACGGGACGCTCCGCAAGCCCCATTTTTAACCATCAGACCCTTCACGACCCCTTAAATCTTTCCGTGCGGGATTCTACGGGCTGGTAAAATGGTTATGACCTCTTTATCTGTTTTATGGACTCCCAGGCCATTTCAGATGGGCAAAAAAAAAAATCAATGTCATTTTTGACTGAAATCAATCGAATTTACTAGCGGCAATTTGAACAAGCGTCGGAAGAAGCGCTACAAGGGAATTGTGGGTTGGAAAGCCACTGACGGGGAGATTTTCATCTCTTAAGTCCATCAATAAATACGGTCTATATCTGAACTTCGAACATGTACACAAATCACCGCAAACAATGTATAGAAATCGAACCGTTGAATATAATATACATGTATAATATAATATATATATATATATATATATATATATGCTTTCATGCATTTGTTTTTTTTTAAATATATCATTTTCAAGCATGGCTCCACACACGAAGGGAGCACATTTTATACGGCAAGACGGAGGCATCGTTGATCATTTTGTTGTGAAAGCCACATCTCGGTAATCCCTCTCTTCCTCTCACCATCGCTGCGCAGTCTAATGACGCACAGATTGACACTGTGGCCCCTCCTCCCATCCTCTCCCCCTCTCTGCCCATCTGTGTGAAAGAACCCCGGCGCACAATACTGCTCCTGCACGTTCCCCTTAGATGTGCCTCCCAGCCTGGGAGAATAAGGGATTAATGAGATCGATTTATCTTTTCTGGTAATACACCCGCCATTGTTTTCGCCATGCATGTCCTAAATGCATCCCAGAGTGCCTTGGGAGAGGGCTGCATCATTGGGTCCCATAGATCAGCATTCTCCTCTACGTTCCCATTTCCCTTCAGGAAAAAAACTAAAAAAAAACGTATCGGGCGCATACAGATATTATTCACACAGCATTTCAGCACTTTGAAAAGTGCGTTTTTTGGAGAAACAAATAGGTCCGGTGAATGTATAAATGTCCAATGATTTTTACTTGGCAAAAACAACTGAAAAGACTGAGCGGATAAGAAATCACTTATCACATGCTCTCCTAATTACCCCCTGCAATCCATATCACCACCAACTATGACTGTATAATTTACATGCGTGAACTCATCAAAGAGCAATCTGAAACCACCTGGAGCTACTCACATACATGGATAGACAATTATAGTGTTCTTAGGAGAGTAGTTAAAAAAAGGCTAAGAGTCAATAATGACTTACATGTTCTTATTTGCTTTTGTCAAAGCTTTTGGCCTCGCTGGGAAATTGTTTTGCTGCACAGCCTCGAGGAGGATGTAAATTAGCCGAGGCTTCAACATTACCGCCGCGCAGATGGACGCGTGAGAGCGCCGTCTTGGAGGACAATTGCTGCGTTTATGTCGGCGCCGTGCCCATTTACATCCGGTTGAATCGGTTAAAGCAAAAGTATTGATGGTAATAACGCTTATGTGTGCAAGCGCAGTTTCATAACATGTGATGTGAAAGATCGCAGTCATCTCGGAGAAGATGTGAGCAATTTAAATTGCACAGTTCAGCCGAGGAAACCCACACGTTTCTGTCGGCACATATCTGCACAGCATCTGTTTAAACAGTCAGCTGTAAATTAAAAAAAAAAAAAAAATGACAGGATGCACACTGTAATTATCAGGACATGAATCACACACACACTATCCTCCCATCGCCGTGCAATCCCGCCTGGGTGGCAAAACAAACAGTGACCCCGGAGAGCGGTGAACAGGTGAAGACCGAGCTTTCAGCACGCCCCGATATCAAGTTTCTGAAGAAACCTGGTGAGAGTGTGAGCGCATTGATGACTCTTAATGTTCCACGTTCAAAGTGTGTGTGTGTGTGTGTTTTTTTTTTCTCCAATCGCCCCAGGGCGAATCAGGCGCACAGCTAACCCCCAAAGTCCCTGACCTCCCAGTGTGAATGGCAAGTGTTGAGGAAATCTACAGTGGGAGTGATTAGCTCATATTTAAATGCAGCTCAACAGCCGACTTCCTCGAGAAGTTCACCGACGCTGGTATTTAACCATCCCAGTGGTGGCAAGTCTTCCTGTGTGAGGGGCTGAGGGATTCCGTAATTATGACCTGGGACTTTTTTTTTTCCTGGCCTGTGTGTGTGAAAATGGTGAAATCATATCCCAATATAAACGTGCTGTATAATAATGAAGCAAAAGGTTTCAAACCTTAGTGGCCCACGGTTCCATGTTGGCCAGATGTGCAGCGGTTTTGAGACGCATGTGCACATACACTTTTGATTCTTTTTTTCTTTTCCCTTCTTTTTTTTTAAATCACGGCCTAAAGGCTCAGAAGTCAGATCCACACTTTTATACTTACATACTTATGTTTGAAAGTGAAGGGGAGAGGACGAGGCTGAAGCTGCAGAACAAGCAGCTTCCACGGGAAAAAAAGGAAGGAACTCGAAATGGCCAAGCAGCAAAAGACGCTCTCCTTCCCCTGAACGCCTCACGCCTCTCCACACGTGCACGCAGCCATCAGCAGGTTAATTAACTGTGAAAGCCGCTCACTTGAAACCTTAAATCACTCATTCAGCGTTCTGTCACGAGCCGCCGGCTTAGCCACACTGACGAGGGGTTCCGCCTTGTTTACCCGACGCGGGAGGCGGCGGCGGCGGCGGCGTGGAGGTAGGGGGATTTAGGTGGCGCACTGAGGAGCTGCGCAGGGGGGCATCAAACCAGGACTACAAAGATGGCACGCACAAAATGTCACGAGCGATCGTGAAAAAGAAAAGCACCCCTGGGAGTCCGTGTAAATGCGTGGCTGCTCCAACTCGTATCTCCGTGATTGCAGAAACGTAATCTGTCCATTCACGCTGTTTGAATAAAAACAGGTGGATACGATAGGAGGGTGTTTTTTTTTGTTTTTTTTAGGGGTGAACCAATCCCACCCACTCTACCTCCCCCGCATTGCACACGCACCCCCACATCGTCTCTTTGTCCAGCAACGCATTCTGCAACACATTCTGCGCGGCTATATACTGTAAATGCAGCTGGTATTTATGTCCTCATATCTTCCAAGCCATCCTCTGCACGGGCTTCTTCGGTGACATGTGCCCGGCAGGCCGGCCGGCCCCCCGCGGGGGGGACTACTTATTTTTTCCCCTCTCGCAATGGCTCGTTAGATTTGCTCCGTAAAAGATCAGTGGGAGGAACAAAGGTGGCTCTGCAGGAGCCGCCGGCGCCGTGGGACGTTTTGTCCCACGAAGTACAGGAAAAGCGGGGCCGGCGCGTGTCAAAGTGTGTCAAAGGCAAGGGGGCGTGGCGGACGGACGGACACAAATAATAATTGTGCTCCCTGTAATGACACCGATACCATTTCATGGTTTACCGAGCAGATTGAATCCCGCTCACTTAAGTCGCCCTCTTTGTCAGTCTCACTCCGTCTCTCCCCTGCGCACACTTCATCGCCCTCTGCTCGCGGAGGCCGCGGCGTCGCCCGTTCACACGCCGCCGCATGTGCCCGGCAGGCCGGCCGGCCCCCCGCGGGGGGGGGGGGGGGGGGGGCGGGGGGGGGGGGGGGGGGGGCCTTCATAGGTCGTCCATAATATCCAGATATGTTTGCTCAGGGAGAACTGTGGCGTTGGCCTGTTTTTCCTCATTAGTCAAACGGCAGGACGGGCCTCCCTTTTAGAACAAGACCCCAAAAGAGAAGCTGTGCTCGGGTCTGCTCATTTCTCCTTTTAACAGGTTGGTTCATTTTGTTCTCACTGCGGGGGTATTGGCCAGTAATGGCACCCCGGGGAAGAGTGGACTAATATGCAAGAGCTTTCAACAGCATCAAATCTGGGGCACAGGTTCGGATTTGCACGTGTGTGTGTGTGTGTGTGAAAGAATCCATTCGTTGAAGGAAATAAAGGGACGGGACGCAAACCCGAGTCACATTTCAAAAAATGAGCCCTTGAAAATGGTGTTTACTCTTGGGCTGCGCCGGCGCTGACAGGACTGACCATAAACAAAAATGACCAGCCTTGGCGTGAGCACTCTCTCTCTCACTCTTTCTCTCTCTCTCTTACACCGCCCATTCCAATTTTCCGTCCTTCATTGGAAACACGGCCGGCGAATATCGCCTCCGTAAATCATCTCCCGTCCGAATAATCTCATAAAAATTTCTGCAAAGTGTAATTCACGCTCATCAGCATCCTTTGTTTAACATTTATGTTTATTGATAAATGAAGGTAGGTTTAAATAATTCAGACAAACATTAGCTGTGAGCAGGCAGATTAATAATTGATGGTGTGTGTGAAGGGCCGGGCCACTCTGGGAATAGATAATATTAGCTTAATGCAGGGCTGTGTGAGCAGGGGAAGTGTAATGGACCCGCCGCCTTTAACTGATGATGGTTATTGTGGCCCGAAAGTTGTTACAAAAAAGGGGGAAAAAAACACGGAGTTGTGCGGCAGGGGGGAGGGGACGTGGTGCGGTCATAGATTTGGCTCATAGGAGCTGACAGTGCAAATTGTGGTTTTAATAGCAGGAGGTTTACACATTCTACAGAGAGGCCCTAATGGCCGGGCCTGTGCTTAGCGTAAAGGGAGAAAAAATGGCCCTGTGCTATTAAAATGAAACCGGAGAAGGTCCTTGCTTTTAGTTTGGTGTTTTTCCCCTTCTCCCCCCCCCCCACCCCCCTCCCCGTCGAACTCTGCCTTCTCCATCACTCATGTTGATCCCCTCCTGTCCATTTCCTGCTCGGGGTCTCACTTAAGTTTGCCCACACACCCTTTTAGCGAAGGGCGGCCCCGCGGAGCGGCCCAGGCGCACTGACCCTGTGTGTGGGCAGGGCCGGCTCGTTTTACACAGAAAAAGGCCAGGACGCGGCCGGGTCACTTACTGAGATGCTATCAGCCCGTGCGGCAGATAATGTTCTGGAAAATAATCCTGGCGTTGCATTAAATATGAATATGTGAGGGGATTGAAACCAGCGTTGGAAACATTCTTTGACCATCTAAGGCCGTGCTGCTAGAGCCCCCCACCCGAGATTCGCATAGCACTGGCCACATTATTGAGGCATCATTATTTTTTGGCTACATAAAAGCAGAAGGCAGCAATGTTAGATATTACCCGTATGCTTATGTTAATGGCTGCGCAGCGCCCGCAGGTCGGCCTGCAACAAAAGGCCCTCGTTTGCTCTCCAAGGGATTCTCTTCCTGTTGTGCCAGGCTAGTAAAAAAAAAAAAAGAAAAAAAGAAAACGAGAGATGCAGAGAGGGATAATGTGTATCAAAGGCAGAGGAGGACCCCTTCCTCCTATATTGCTATCACAGCAGCATATTAGCATCTAAACAAAGGAAGCAGAATCCCCCTGCAGCGCGGCGCTGTTTTCAGATGGTCACTCACAGCCTTTATTTATTTTCTCCGTCCCACACATTTTGTGCTGAGTGGCAAAAATTCTGCACACCAAAAAAAAAAAAAAAAAAAAAATCCTCCTGTGTCTTCTGCACAAAAGTGCTGCTTCTTCTCCTCTCTTTTTTTTTTTTCTTCTTTTCTCCTCGTCTCTTTTTGTTTGACTTTATCACAGAGCTGTGGCAGCTGTCAACGCTCCTCAGCAGGCCTCAGATCTGCATTTCAAGGTTTCGCAGGTACGCCGGGTTTCTTCTTCGGGCAGACTCGTCTGAAACCCCTCGCACGCGCAGCATGCGCGGCAGCAGCCGGAGCGCTCGACGCGACAGGGACGTCAGCGTCACTGTATTTAACACAACGCACTGGGCTACGCGTCCGATGCATTACTTCCCGTGAATGTGGCACCAATGGCCTCCTGCAGCCGGGATCATTCCCAGGATCCAGCTTCAGCACAGTCTACTTTCTTTCTTTTTTTTTTTTTTTTTTAAGAAAACTATTTCAATCTACATTTCTCTGTAAATGTGAAAGTGCTCACCTTATCCTTAACTAATTAAGAGTGCATATTTAGAGCACAAACATGAGAGTGGTGATGTTGTATGTGATGGGATTGCGTGGATTAGATCTTCTATGCCACTGATAGACCGCAATGCTTCTGCTCTCTGCACTAACCACTCCGTCTAACTTACAGATGATTGACATGGAGTGCGGGGAATCACACCCGAAAAGTGCAGACTTTTTTTCTTTTTTTTTTTTTTTTTTTCCAAGCTGCATAGCATCTTTGCGTGGCTGTGGGAGCAATCAGGGGGCGGACAAGACTCCACACTCTGGTTGCAGTTCTGACAGACCGACTTGTTTGTTTCTGACCCCGGCGCCTGTCACTGTCAGAAGTCGAAAATGCCCTTTAAGACGGATGCTTGACTGGTCAGCTGGCCACCTGCCTCACGGCCCCTGGATGGATGGACAACATGCTAAGACCAACTCGACGCAATTTGGCAGATCGGACTTTGACAGCACAGTGAAAAGGATCAATAATAACCTGTCAGGAAGAGGCAGCCATTCCCTCTCATTTAGCGATAAAGGTGAGTCTGAGGGTCTTGAGTTGCAAGCAGATTGGCGGGAGAGGAAAACAACAGAAAGTCAAGACGTAGACAACGTCGGAGAATTTCCATTACATGCCGAGAAAAAAACCAAAAAACAACCATGCATGAATAAAACAGAACGCGTCCTCTATGGCTATGTCTCCGTGTTAATTCCGTGTACCGCGTTGTCCGCTCAGAAGCGCGGCATCCTCTTAAGTGATGTCACGGTTGTCTTTAGGTTGGCGCATGACCTCTAGGCACGAGGAGGCCTGTGCATATGTAACCGGGCTCATTTGCACACCGCTCTGAGCCCAGCGTCGCTCCATAATTCACAGGCCCGGGTTCGTTTGAACCCCGGCAGACAGCACGAGGTCTGCGGCCGCGCGCGCGCGCCACTCCTTGGCTCATCCGGATAGCTGGAGGCCTCGGCAGAGACACACAATAGACCAAAAAGGTACAAAGGCCCACATATCTCAATACATACATGAGAGGGAAGCGCAGGGTCGTTATGGTACTCTGGGACGGCCCCGGCCCCATCACTTTCCCTGATGTGTCTCTACAAGGGTGACATGTCATTGTCCTCACGCACGGCCTAAAGCCGAGCTCCTTTGTTATCGCCTCTGAATGAATAAACCCTTCGTGTCTGGACCTCAAAACAGAGGACAGGGCAATTACAGACAAAACACCACAGCGTCTTTCAAATCATGTTCTGCTTTTTTATTTATTTATTTTTATTCCCGCACATCCTTTTAAAAGATGTCATCACTTTGGTGAACAAATGCAGTAATGGGTTAAATTGAGTAGAAATCATTTGAATTCAAGAAACTAAAAAAAAAAAAAAAGTTTTAGATGTAGCAGTGGTTTAAAAGCATCCACCAGACATGAAAAGTGTTTACCCTCACACTCAGCTTAAAAAATATATATATATATAAAAAAATGGGAGCATGATACCGAGAAGCCCTTGACGTGATGTCCCAGACATAAAAAGCAAAACTCCCCAAAATTTGAGATCATATGTTTCACTCTGGCGGGCCTTCAAAACAAAACTTCACTGTTGCCCCAAATCTCAGAAAACGTCACGGCGGCTCCTCTGTTCCTCAGTGTGCGAGCGCGATGACGAGCCGCTCTTCACAGCGCTAATGGTGCCTGCGCGGCAGCCGGCTCCGGGCTGGCAGGGACGCACTTACAGCGGTACACTTGTCACAGCCCGTCACACGAGCGCTCCTCTGAACTACAGCCGTGAATAATTTCTTCCAAAGATCCAAAAAGTCTTTTTTTTCCCCTTCCTTCCACGCTATCTTTGCAGAACCAACCGCCAAGCCCTTGTAACTATTTCAACACTTGCAGCGGAGAAAAGCAAAGAGATGGAATACAGCAGCAGTCTCTCTTTGTTTAACTGAAGAAAGTTGGCAAAAGGAAAAAAAAAAAAAAAAAAGAGCTCAGAAGTCGACATGAAAAAGAGGAGCTTATTGCGAGGAGTCCGGGCAGAGGGAAAAAGGCGGGGCGGCCGCGCTCTGAAAGGGATTGTGGGATTGCAGCGCGCTCATCTAATTGTAAACGAACACGCTGGTGTGTGGACACTCATCACGCACTTGTCAAAACACGGCCGCCTGTGATTTTTTTTTTTTTCCATCGCTCGGCTCTGCTCCTGCTGTTTGCTAAAGGTTGTGTTTACATTCAGACGGGCCTTTGGTCCTTCCAATTCGAGAGTGCAATTGTAGCAATTACGCCAAGATAGGTGCCGCACAGCTGGAGAAACAGCAGAATGAAAAGATTTGCCACAAGCAGTTATTGCAGCATTCTCTGGCCTTTTTTTTTTTTTCCTAGCCTTTGTGCAACATTGAACAAAGATTTGCAGATATGCACTTTCTTCACCCCGCCGTGGCTTCAGCTGTAAACTGCAAAAGTTGAACCATTAAAAAAAAAAAGGTTGTTTTACGGTATCTGTTCGACTTAGATCTGTGGTTAAGATGAAGGCGTATGATAAAAGTGAAGTGTGCATTCAACTAAAAAGCAGAATTAAAAAATGTTGAAGATTTTCAAAATAAAGGTGATTTAATGCTTTAATCACGATTACAAACCAGTCGTTGATGGTGTTGACGGACCTAGCCACAGTAAATTGTTTATGTGTAGCGCACTGATTTAAATGCGACCTATGGCCGACAGCTACCATGTTATTTGTCTGATTAGTGCAATTAGGTGAACCCTGAATCAAATTCAGTTTCTCACACACGGGATCCCATGGGCCGCTGAAAGTCACTTTGGATTCAGGCAAGTTCAAGAGACTACAGCCGAGGGTGTGTACGGCAGGAATGTATCGCAGGAGGCTGAGGTTAATATTTCAATATAGTCAGTATATCAGTCAAAACCAAAGAGAGCTGGCGTACTTTACTTGCTAACCGTCGGATACTGTCATTCACTCGGCCTCCTGCGAGCATTTCTGCAACAATATGGAGACGCAGGTTTCTTTCTTACTCGTACTGAGAGAATTGAGGAAATCATCAAGCGTGGGAGGAGGCGGATGCGCGAGCGCCAAAGTTTAAGATGATCGAGGTTTCCCAGTGACAGAGGCGGGGGGGGGGGGGAAAGTGAGAAAACGAGTTCTCCCACAGATGTTCACAAGCTGCTGTCAGAAGAACATCAACATCTCGTCATAGAAAGAGCCTGAGAACACCACAAACGCTTAAAAAAAAAAAACCAAAAAAAAAAGAAAAAAAAAAAAAAAACTGCGCTCCCACATACACACAGTACATGCGAAGGAGACGCTTCCTTCTCCGTACACTGGGACATCCTTCGCCGACCAGGTGTGCACTGGGGTCAGAGTTGAAGGAAGGAAGGGGCAATTTTGTTTTTCAGCAAGGGCCTGAAAATTGCTGATGGATGCACTTCCTAAGTCTTTACACCCCCCCCCCCCACACACACACGCACACACACACACACACGCACACACGTGCTGGAACAAATGGCGTGATTGTATGCTAATGGTCTTGCTTGTGGCCATGCATTATCTGCTCAACAGAGCAAAAGATTAAAAACAACCCTCAGATCACTAGTGTTTTGCAGGAAAAACAACATTTGTTCGACAGCGTTTCGCACTTCTCCTTTAAAGCCACGAGGCATTAATGTCACGTAATGAGTCCGACGAATCCTTCATTGGTTTCTGCGGCTGTGAGCATTAAAACTTGATGCGTCTCCTCACTTGACTGTAAACGCCTGTGGACCTCTTAATGTGCGAGCCAAATGCCCCGTCGGGTTAGATTGACCGTAATGGTTTCGGGTCCAACGACAGAGATCCAGCTCTCGTAAATTGATTTGATCTCCGAGGAGAGAAAATGAGAGATGATTTTTTTTTTTTTCCCCCACAATCGAGCCGTCGATGGAACGCAGACCACAACAGAGGAGCTGGAGAAAAGTCAATGCCTGCTCATCTGGAGTGGAAAAAAAAACAACGACATGTTTCTCAAATGACAGATTATTAGTTTCTGTTCGTTTTTTTTTCCAAGATTAGCCTGGTGGATGAAATAAAACCTAAACTAATTTAAAACACAAAGCATATAAATACAACTAAAACTATAAGTGGTGTGCGTGTTTTTTGTTTTTTTTTCATTCCCTATCTGGACTCCTTTCCCGTTTACTTGGGGTAATGCATGTAATAATAGATATAATAAAAATACAATTCTTATCAATGCCCATACCATTATCAACATGTTTCAGAGGTTAGGTATCTGTAATCTATCACAAGGTCTATTTTTAAAATCAGTCACTCAGCCAGACAGAGTCCGCCTCATAAATTCAGCATCGAATAAAGTGATCAGATTACATTTAATGCATTTTTTTTTTTTTTTTGTATCCGCAGGCCTCTGCCTGCCATAAATTAAAACCATCTGAAAGCGTCTGGAGTGCATTTCATTTTGCCTTGATTCATGTGCTGTAATATAACCCCTCTCGGATTCCCGGTGTGGCACAGGACAGCGAGGCGAAGTGAGCCGAGTGCGTCGGGAGATTAAAACCCAGCCCCGCCGTGCGGCTCGGGATGTAGGCATCCGATAATATAGTGGAGATATAATGAAAGTGTAAACAAAAACCTGGCACAAGAGGGAAAACGCCTGCTCATAAAAATCCTCACCTCTCTCTCTCTCTCTCTCTCTCTCTCTCTCACTATTGTCTTCCTCACCAAAAGAGATTCCACAGGCCTGGCGCCCTGCGAGTTATTAACAGTTGACTGAATCACATCCTTCGGAACTTTAAGTGGTTTTGCGTTCGGCTGAGCTTTTTCATTGTTGGAGAGCATACAAAAGGTTGAATTAACAGGGGGGACTTTCCATGGAGGTGATAAAATGAAGGTGTTGTTGGGAATCCATCCAAGAATACGCAACGCGAGTGCAAAAACGGACCCGCGCATATAACAAGGACGTCAAAGTATCCCGTTGCACTCCTGTCGAGACAGACGAGCCAATTAAATCTCTCTATCACACGTGAGCCGGCGAGGACGGATTAGGACGTGTAAAGAGCTGCTGCGCTCTGTCAGCGCACCGCTGTGCTCCTCTCCTCCGCAGGCCCCCGGCTCACACCTCGGTGTCCTCGCGCGAGCCCGGCTGCGGCGGTGATAGATGGGCCGCCGCTCTCGCGTCGGGAGCGCCGCTGAACGTCGGGACGCCTGCCGGACAGCTGCGCTGGCACGTCCCGCCGTCCCGGCTGCCAAGTCCCAGAGCCTCTTTACCCCCCCGAGCACTGCTCAGTGCTTACCGTCAGCCTCCGATGACAAAACACACGTCGGGCTTTAACAGCTCACTTTGCACCGGGGGTTGGCCGGCCCAGCCTGGCTGCGGTGTTTTTGGCAGGGTCACGGCCTGAGGTTCTGTACAGGGCCAGCGGAGCATTCAGGTCCCGTGTTGTGCACGATAGTATGTTAAATGGATCAAAGCGCCCCCATGTATAGATCTATTGCAAATTCTCTTCTCGTCGAGAGCATTTACAATTTATTCCAGAGTCAAAAACAAACTCGCTCGTTGAAAAAATTAAAATAAATAAAAAAAATATTGCACAGTGTCACATGAATAAAGTTAGCACTCGAGCAACTTAAACAGTGAATGCAACAGCCGCGTCCGTATGAAAAGCATATGTCTGAAAAAGGAAGCAGATGATTAACCATCCCGTTCTCACCGCGGCTCCAGCCAAGTTTCTCAAACTTTTTGGTGACGGGATTCCCAGTGGAAGGGCCGACATGGATTTTGCAAACAATTTCTCCCAAATTGCAGGAAAATTGGCTGCAGATCTTAGGGAGAGGACCGAAAAAAAAAAGAAAGTAGATTGAGGTTAGGATGATCCACAGGGTATTTATTCACTAAGGCTCTCATGGTCGTTCCACAGGGCTCTCCCCTTTCAAAATAGCCCACAGACCCCAAACCCCCCTCCCCCCCCCTTTCATTTGCCGTTTCAAATGTATTAATGGGCCGGAACCTTCCTGGATGATCTTGGCCCTCTCCTTAATGAAAACGCTCTGCGGCTGGATCCCAGCGCAGTAATCAAGCGCCGGCCTCGGGAGCACTGGGGCAGGGAACACGCAGAGCAGGAAGAGCCCCATGTGTGACCCCACACTGTGTCCTTCACTCACCCCGTGTTGCCCTCTGGCCTCTCTGGCCCGGGCCTCTTCTTCTCCAAAGCCCCCAGCGCCAGAGGCCACCAGCCCGGACCTCTGCCGAGCGAGGGAGGAAAATCCAGCCGTGTGATGGACTACAAACATCCCCCCTTTAACAAATGTACTGTTTATGTAATCTCAATGATGCGTAACGCTCTGCAGTGTCGCACTTTTTTTGTTTGCAATTGCATTTACGGCTAAAGGGAAATTCAATATTTTTTGCAGCATGTTTTGATATATTATTTTCATGTTGGCTGTTTGAGTTCCGTTTCAAGACAATCTGTCAGACGATGTTTACTCTGACGCGCATTTCAAATGAATCTCAAGCAAAGTTACCGTATAATTTCCAATAATTACATCATCTTTTAAGTGGGAAAGCTATGCGCTGGCTTTTGGAGATGGCCAACGCTTTATCACTAACCTCACTTAACACAAGCTGACCGCAAATTATAAATGCTGCAACAAAAAAAAGAAAAAAAAAAAACCACTCCGTTCCCTGTGAGGCGTCATGTTCAAGGAATAAACAGAGGCGGGGAACATGTCACGAGTCCTCCCTGCGTTTAGGCTGCCGGTAGCCAGCCAGCTTTTGTTTGGTCTGTTCCGACAGCTCTCCTTTAGTCTCGGCTCCGTGCCCCCTCAGGCCCCCAGCCTTCAGGCTCCAGCGTACCAGGTACGCCTGGCCAGATGTGGCCGACCCGGGGTCCTTCGCAGCTGCCCGTGTAGCCGGGGCACTGGAGCGATGGGGCGGTCACCGGGACGCGCATCGTCTGTTTTAACTTGTCTGTCTCTCCCTGACAGACCCGCTGAGTCCTGTTTTCACTCCCCTCGGATAATATCTTTTACAGTTTCGCCAAACTGTCAGCAGGCCCGGCGCTCCGAGCGCCACCTGCGCCGCGCTGTTGCCCGTCAGCCCTAATGGCAACCAGACGGGGCACCGAGGTGCTAACTACCCCGCCGAGTTTCATCCAGCTCACATTTGCTCGCTCGCGTTATCCAATTGGGAACGTAATGGGCAGATTTTTCCCCGATCATTTTTGGCAGTTGAAACTCGAGCGGGAAAAAAAAAAAAAAAAAAGAAATCCACAAGTATAACACTTTGGATTTTGCTCTTTTTCTCAACAAGTCAGCCACTCATCACTATATATGTTGGACTTTGAGAGGAAAAAAAAATTCAGACAATTCCATCAGGGAACACGACGCACACGGATGTGTAATAATCTAATGGGGAGGTGATGTCACTCAAAGTCAACGACATGAGATAAACTCTGAGGAGGTTGTTTTTTTTTTCGCAAATCATGAAAAATGGCCCTCTTGCCTCAGTTTATGCGGGACACATTTATGTAGGAGCACTTCTTCGGGGCGATTTATAGTATAAAAGAGGATCCAGCCTTCGCAGGCGTTAGTGGAGCGTGTGACAACTACACTATGGTTTGCGTTTTGTTTTTCTGGGGTACTTCCATTCTCTCTCTCTCTCTCTCTCTCTCTCTCTCTGACCTTCGGGGGAACGAGGACCAACGGGCAATTGTCTGGTGTCTAAAATAGTTAAGTAAGACATTTCGCTGCTCCGCAAAAGAACCGCGGCCCGCTCTCCTACCACCGAAGAAATTACGGAGAAAAAGACGATGAAAGAATATCTGAAGAAGTCTCCGCTTTTAAGTGCCAGTGCTAAGTCGGGCATGAAATGCTCAATTTAGACTTCCTCCAGAAACAAAGCTTCTCCGGTGATGTCTGAGAATAAAGAGGAAGATTTCCGCTTCTTTCAGGCCCCCTCCCTTTTCCATACGCGTTCAACCTTTCTCTCTGCAGGCAGCCCCGCCTCCCTTTCTGCCTCTCCCTCTCCATAAGAGACTGTAGCGCTCAGCCTGGAGTTGTGAAGCAAACTTGGTGAAAAGCAGCAGGAGATGAATCTCTTTAAGTCCCCCCGAACAACATAAAAAGGTCTGGGCTTCCATTATTCAGGGGCCTGTGCTGCTTGTTTACAGTGGAGCCGGGCCCGCTGCACCTGCACTCCGGATGGCCTGACAGCTTGATGGGCCCTTTAATGGTGATTCACTGGCCAGATCTATGTGGATAAAAATGGAATTCTGGGAGAGCAATCTAATAAGAAAATAAAGCGCTGAATGGTTGCCATGGCTGTTGGATGGGCTCGTCGGGCCCTGTTCAGTGAGCCTCGCTGGCTGGATATCAAATCCAAACTTTGATCTTGGGGCTTTATTACATGCTATCACCTCAGCTATGAATTCCTCCAAATAGAGTGTCACGGGGTCAAGTATTTGGCACTTGAGTTTTAGCTTTTAAAACTCAGGTTTAACCTTGATGCACAGTAAACAGGAATTCAATGCCTGCGTTGGGGATTATTTGGGTTTCTTTGGCCGCGTGCCTACTGCGAACTACATTGTATACAAAGCAGAAATAAAATATCTGACTGCCGTGGAGCTATGCCAACAATGTATCTAAACTAAACCGCACATCTCACAGTAAAATAAACTGCAATGGGTACGCGGTACTATTTTAGATTTTATTATTTATTTGTTATCCTTTAAACATCTATTATATTTTAAAAAATAAACAATAGAAAACATGTTCTGGGGATTTGTCACAATAATAAACACAATATATATAAAACATATTTAAAAAAAATAGAATCAAGATAGAAATAAGAATGAGAATATAAATGCAAATAGAACAGAACAGAATAGAATTTGAATTAGCTGCTATGACCTCCAAAGGCCTCCTCAGCCTCTCCTGCATGAGGTGTAATGTATCCAGAGGCAGCCCAGTGTCTATGATGTTCAACAGCGTGTACCCATTAAAGGCAGTATATGGAGTGGTGCATACACACACACAAACACATGTGTACAGCCACACATGGAAACCAAGAAATGCTTGGGCACCCCCACCCCACACACACACAGATCCGGGGCTCTAACTTGCAGTGTGCATTGATCTCCCCTGTCATATATCATTAATGAGGGTATTAAATCCATGTTTAGGAAGCAGAAGGCCGGCTTTAAGTGAGGTTTGCTGGAGCAGCTCACTGTGCAAAAGACCTTTGCTGAAATCTTCCCCAAGGAAGGGCCACTCACTGACTCTCCATGGCTGAGGAGCACATTAACGGAGTGATGTCATGGTGGCTCATATCACCGCTACTGTCCAGGGACAGAGGGAAAATTCCAGTCCGTGACCCATAAAATGACCCGAACCCAAGCAGACGACGGGGGGCAAGAATCACCTGAAGAATAACCAAATATCTTCCCTCGCGCACACGCATAGTATGCTTTTATTTTTTTTAATCAAAAATACCAAAGGTTATTGTGGAAATATCATATATAAAAGCAGCAAAGGGACAGTGCATCCTAATATAAGCCTTGCCATACTGTACACCAGCTGTATTGATCAGTCTAAAATTCTCCCCTACGCCCCTCACCCCTGGGTTATCATTGCATCATTACCATCCGGAGTTTGGGGAGACGCTACAGTATGATATGGCAAATGGACTTGCTATTGATTTTGTTAAAGAGACGGAGAATGGCAGATGGAGAGGAAATCAAAAGGGAACATCTGGAAGGGGACAGGGAGGAAGGGTGTGTGAAGGGCCTCGGGTGTCAGGCGATACAGCGGGACAGTGCAAAAAACTCCCACACAGAAAATAAGTCAGAAATAGAAGGGCCAAAAACAAAAAACAAAGAGGGTGTCTCAGGACATTATTCTCACTCCTGTTCCACATGATGTTAGAAGTCAGGATGCCCATTTTTGAAAAATATTTTCTCAAAAGAAAGCAAAGGCGGTGTCACATTAAACTACATCATAAAACAGCAACTTTGCTCTGGCTAATCGCGTTACGAGAGGGGGGTCTTTTGCTTCGGCGTGTGGCTGAGGTGTTAATGTGATGAGCAGCATGAGAGCTGAGAAAAAATAAAAACAATAAATATGGGGCAATCCTTCCTTTCGGGAAAGGGATATCCTGAGGCACGGCTATATAGACCTTAAGTGCTGACAAAGGAGATATTGTTTTTTTTTTTGTTTTTTTTTCCCAGCAATCCTGTTAAACACCGCAGGGGCAGGAGCGCACAGTTCATTTCAGAGTAATGTGATTAGATTTCATTGTAAGAAAAAAAAAAAAAAGGCTCCTATTGTGATCTTATCATTCATTTATATAACAAGCCTGATGGAGTGAGATGCATATTCATATCCTTAAAAGTCTGTGTGCTTTCCTAAAGAAAGAAAAATAATCCGAAAAGGGTTATCACACACAAGCGCGCGCGCACACACACACATGCGCACACACACACCAGAGGGCCAATGTTATTATTCTTTCTTTCTTCCCACTGGCTCGGTTCGTTTTGCTCTGCTTGATTAACCAACAATGCTGGAAAGTGTATGTATTCTTTCCGCACCATGAGCAGTGTCTAAAATATTTGCTGTGCATTGAATACGTTTGCGGACAATCAAAATCCTTTCAGCACCCCCCTATTACGGTGAACCGGCTGAGGGGGGAAATAATGTGCCGGGCGTGCTGGTTTCGGGGAAAACATGTCAACAACTCATCGTCCGTGGAGTTTTTCGCAATGTGAGGTGGGGTTTACCAGAGGCTACGATTAGCGCGGATTTGTGCGATGCACCGTAACCTTGACAGTGAACTGTGAAACAGCTTCACGCAACATTCCAAAGCAAGCCGTCAGTCAACTCACACCTACGAGGATAAATGCCCATCTGCGAAGGCGGTGCTTTGTAAGAACTGGTACAAATGAGTTCTGCCCGACTGATTCGGTTACATCAGAAACAATTAATCAAAAGGTTTCGCAGATTTATGGCCTTGCATCACCGCCGACACTGTGGCACGCAAAAGTCAACATTCCTGACAAATTGACCCGCACGCCTGGCCTGCGGGGACTGAGTTTTGGGACTGTTATTTGACTTGGACAGATATCGACAAGGAGAAAAAAAATAGGTATTCATCTAATACCCTTCTTCTCCTTCACAGCCTGGACCTTGAGAGGCCTCGGCCAGCTGGAGAGGAAGCCTCCTCACGGGCTTTTTTTCTGACCGTCTTTTCACAGCGCCGACACCCGTACAATCCTCGCCCTCTCAGGCTTTGTCCGCCGTGAACAGCAGGGGTTATGGGAAACGTGCGAGAGAGGGAGGAAACACATTTTTCAATACATTAATTTTCGGGAAGCATCTTTCACAAATGTCCCCGTTATTGGCTGACCTGCGGGAAGGGGTCGAACGACTTTCACCCCGCGTTCAAGGTAAGGTAGCAGCATTTAGGAAGGGCACGGGTCAGAGGGCGTTCGCGTTTGTAAAAGCGGGCTTTAATCACTGCTGCACTACTTAGGCTTTGGTTGAATGGTTCTGTGTGTGTGTGTGTGTGTGCGAGCACCTTTTTTAAAACCAATAAAAAGGACACATTTTCTCCTGCACCTAGTTAAATGCATTTTCATTTCACATCACAGGGCTTTGCTTATTTCCAACAGATGTTTATTTAGGATGTAAAATCACACCAACTACAGTAGCTACAAGTAAAAAAAAAAACAAAAAAACAAAGGACATAAATCGATTCACAGTGAGCCCTCCTGCTCCCCTTCCAACAACTGCACGAACCGTCTGCAATATTTCATGGCCCGAGAAACACAGGAAGTCTGGCCGCTCTGCCAGGGGAAGCCGGGCACCCCCCGCTGAGAGGAAAGATGGGCCGAAGGTGTGGCGTGTGAGTGGTCGGAGCACCTCCCGGGGGACCGGAGAGGATTTCACACCAGTTGTGGCCGATTGTTCAGGCTCATCCCCAGAATGTATCCCTGGTCGTTAACGCCGCCTGCGAGGGGAGACGCCAGAGTCCCAAAAAACAGGTAATTACTGTGGCTTATGTTGGTATATAATAATAACGCAGTGGCCTGGAATGCTTTTTGTACAAAACGCAGACATGAGTTGCTGTTGTGACGGGGCTAACGCCACAGGATTAATACCCCAGCCTCGCCTCTTGCCATTCCTCCTGGATTAGGGCTTTGGCAGGGAGGTGAGGCTGTCAGTCATCGACGTGTCCGGACTCATCATCCACTAATCAGCAGAGTTTAGAGAAGTCCCTCATCCCTGACAGCTGAGGATGACGGATACCTCGCAGCAGCAGCCGGCCCCCTTTGCCTCGACATGCACTTGAGATCCCATCAGCGGCTTCCAAATCAAAACAGGATGGAATGGCCACACTTCTATCGCCCGCGTGTTCGGGGATAATTCCCCCCACAGGCAGATTAAAGCGCTGTTGTTTTTATTTCTGGAGTTTGCGCCTTGGTGGAATTCACCGTGACGAGTTCGACAATGGTTGGCATTCCCTTTGACCCCCCCCCCCCCTCCCTTCATTCGGCGCTCTGTGCCATCGGGGCTCTGGAGGGTGGGAGATGAGTGGCAGGGCGAGGTTCACATTTGCCTGCCGGTATGACGTAAGGGCAGCGTTTATGTGACATCATAAATATGCATGCTGCTTCATGCTATACAGGGGCATTTATGACAGTGGAACGGCAGCATTTGCACTTTCGGAGGTCATTTACCTGTCATCCGATGTGACAGTGGAGGAACGAGGCAGAGGACAACAGCACATCACGTCCAGCAGACAGGATGATGGGGAAGGCTTTTGAGTGGCTGATGGCATACAACGAAACTAAACTGTATGTAAGTAAATTGTCAGCACTGCGTATTTCCCACGATAGCAGAAAATATTCCTTGTATAAAAGGAATCGCCATAGTTAATCAAAGAAATACGCAGTATGCGTTGATTTGTATGTATTTATAAAAAAAAACTCAATTCTATTTTCTTCTCGCTCCCTTTACAATCTCCAGCCCATTTTGCTCCTTTTTTGGGACATTATCACACTACTTAACACAAGAGACCTCCCCTCCAAAACATGATACTTCACAGACGGAAACAAAAGCACAATAGAGCTTTGAAATGCCTTCAAATTAAATCGGAAAAAATGTAACGCATATAGTAAAGATAATAAACCAGGACACGGATATGAGGATATGTTCCATTTGAATGAATAAATATAACTTGCATATGGTCACCACGGGTTCAGTAATTCACCCACAAGCCCAGAGAAGACATTGAACAGAAAACATGAAATATGGTGAGTGATGTCATCCGACACGTGAGCGCAGGCAGAGGCCTGATGGGCCTCTTCCCGGGTCGACACGGGGTCAGCGGGAGGATGATCTCTGCACATCTCTGCACTCTCACTGCCCCTACCCCCCCCCCTCTCTCTCTCTACTCCATGTCCTGCCTCAGACAGATCATGTGATGCGCCGAGCTATGTCCAAACGAACACAGGTGCTCTGATTCGTCCTGCGTGTTCCAGCACAAAATCCAGGCATCCAGGGAGCTGCGCTACCACTCCCCAAAGACCATCTGCCCCGGGGAGAAACTGATCTCGTGGATCTGATGTCAACACCGGGGAGATGTTTTGGAGCGATGAGGGAAACGAGAGCATTGAGTCAGAGGAACGGCTGTGTGTTAAAGACACCGGCGCGAAGTGGTGCGCTGGGTTTGCGATTTTTTTTTTATTTATTATTTTGTATTCACTAAAAAGCAACCTCACTTTTATTTTCCACACCTAACAATGAACTATGTAACAGTTGTTTGTTGAACGCTTCACAAACAGTGATCTAGCCAGTTCCTTATCTATGAAAGGCACATTTTATTTTACTACATTTCATAAATGGATAAAAAAAAAGAAAAAAAGTAGTTTATTAAGTTTTACTCTATGAAGTTAAATAATGGAGGAAGGTCAGACAGGAAAACAGCATAAACTGGAAGGGAGACAACCAATCACGCGCGCCAGGCGGTAGAGAGACTGATGAAGCCCGTCACAACCTCACCCTGCTGAGTTTAGGCTCATAATAGCTCACTGTTTTCCGTCTTGCGTACAAGTCTCGACAGTCTCCGCGCACTGGTCAAAGCGTTACGTGGCACAAGCCCAAACGCAGGCCTACAGTAAATAAAGGCTGCTTCAGAGTGCTCCCAGCCCTGCTGCGGAGGGACAGTGTTTGGATAGCCGTCCACCCCCTCCGCCTCATCCATACGGACTGAAATGTTGAATTAATGAGCTCGTGAGCAGCATGTTAGATTTATCTCCCAGTGCTGCTCGGTCCGCCCGCTCTCCATCACGCCGCACGTCTCCCGCCGCGACACACGGCCACTCGCTGATAACTTTGGAGTTTATATGCAAAAGCAAACAACTGCCGGGGCCCTTGAACCGGACTCCAGGACAAGCGGAAACATTTATATGGCGTTGTCTTTTTCGTCCATTTTTTTAGGCTTGTTTACAGAGCTGGGGGGCAGGAAGTAGTAGCCCCGGGCTTTTGGTTGGAGTTTGTCCGTGGTCAGTGTCTTATGAGCAGACTGGATTAGCTGCGTGTGCGTGTGCCTGTGGATGTGTATCTACTGTAACGGTGCATAACTTTAAATTGTTTTGGAAAAAAACATAAAATCAACTGGTGAGGATGCCTACGGGAGGAATGAGGTAAGACTTTTGTACAGTGGGTCTATTCACTGTACAAGAAAAACTGAGCAGGAAGGAGGTGGATCCCGAAAAAAAAAACAAAACAATTTTCCCATTCCTCTCACTGCCTGGGGCTGGGAATGATCTGTCCCTGGCATGGGCCCCAGGCACTGAGAGTGGAGATACACTCCCTGAAATTATCGGCCTGAAGAATAAATACAGGTCCATCATCGCTCCGCTGAAAGACTCGTTAGGGCCAGAGGGAGAGATGAAAGACGGAGGAGTCGGAGGATGGTGCAAGTCTTTTTGCGCCCGAGTGTGTGTGTGTGTGTGCGCGTGTGTGTGTTCGGGAAAGAATGGGAGAGAGGATGATCAAAAGCGAGGGGAGGCAGGAAATGATGCAAGGCTGTAAAAAGACAAACTGCTGGTGATGCTTATTTTCACTGCACTCACCACTAAAAATGGACCGAAGTCCGAGGCCCCGGGAGGTTTGGGCTGATGCCTTGGAAGTGACCCGGGACTACAAATAGCACCCCCACCCCCCAAAACGTCATTGTCTGAGTTCCGCCTGGAATATAGATAGTTCCTCTGGGGTCAGGATCCCAGGAGGCGGATATTTCCCTCGTGTCCATATCAGCAGAGGAAAGGAAATATTAAACAACTGTGTGATACGCGGATATTTCTGCACACCACCGATTTAGTTGGTTTCCTGTCTGAAATCCTGCAGACCCAGGAAGCGCGACCATCGAGCCCCGAAGATGCGCACACACACCCACACACACACACACACCCACACACACACACACACGTGCGCTGGTCATTTTTTTTCTATAAACAAAATAAAACACCGAAATAGAAAGTGGGAAAGGCCGAGGGGGTAAATGTCAAAGGGAAGGAGATGAGTTACGCAAACAAATGCAACGCGGCGGATACGCTCTCGCGCAAGAAGGTGCAGAAGGGGTGGCGCGCAGACATCAAAGTGTCAGTGTCAGTGTATATGCAGCGTCTCCATAAAGCGCTGGACGCAGACAGGCCCAGCGTGAGGCCAGTCTGCGGAGTCTTCCACTATAGCGAGCCCGGGGGAGTCCGGGGCCCCCGCTAAAGTACTATCCCAGCCACCGCGCTGTCGTCTGCAACTAGCATCACCACCCCGTCTAACGGAGGAGACAGAGCACTTCCACCGCTGTCTCTCACGGTCATTAACAACCTTCGCTCAAAAAAGATTTATAACCTCCCTCATGATGCACGCATGTGTGACTGAGTACAATAAAGACACTTCCAAGGATAACAGTTTATTTTCGTTCCGGCACTTGGCCGAGCGCTGAGAGCGCACAAAATCCCACTGTTTTGCAAAGAAAAAAAAAAAAAGCCCGACGAGCCAGTTCTTGCGCATCGTTTTTCCATTTCGCAAGAAGTCGGAAGAGAGAGAGAGAGAGAAAGAAAGAAAGAAAGAGGGGAAAAAAATAAATAAATAAAAACTCGCCGAGCAAAACTTCAGCAGCGAAAGCCTCTTTCCAGAAAACAAACTGCACATATCGATCCCACCGGATGCAAGCGGGAAACATTTGTTTTATTGAAATTTGTCTGTTTAATGTGCTGCGTTTGATTTAAGCCGTGCTTAATGCCGGCGTACGAGCTGCAGCTCGAAAATAAAATAAAGACCCACTGAAAGTCAGAGAAACCCATTAGGCACATGATGTGCGGCGTCCACGTGCATTTTTAAGTAATCTGAGAATAACATCAATTGTAGCAAACCTGCAGTAAACATAAAACGTGCTCACCCCCCCCCCCCCCCCCCCCCCCCCCCCCCCCCCCCCCCCCCCCCCCCCCCCCCCCACGCACACACACACTCGCACACAGTGCAATCTGGCACACACACACACACACCCAGCGCTATCTGGCACAGGGCGCAGCAGGTAATCTGAAGCAGCTCCAGGACTTAGTGCTGCTTAGATGGCTTCGTGGCCTGAGGGTCTGCTAAACACGGCTCCCTCGGCTAAAGCCCCGGAGAGAGAAATCAGTGGCTGAGCTCTTCCAGGCCTGCAGCGCAGAGCTAATACTGGAGCTAACCGTCACCTGTCCGAGAAGATCCCTCCTTTGTGTAGTGCGTGTGTGCATTTGTACGGTGTGTGTGTGTGTGTGCGAGGGGATGAGGAGCATGTGTGCCCTCGTGAGCCTGTGTGTGCCAAAAAAAAAAAAGTGCAGCTGCCTTCGGTCGGACGCATGGTTCCATTCCATCTGATCTGTCTATCCAGAAAACGAACAACCCACTTTTTTCTTTTTGGTCTTTCTGTGGTGTCCTTTTTTTTCTAAAAACCACCCCAGCCCTCCCCTTCACCTCTCCCTCACTCTTTCAATTCTCTCTCAATTTTTATTTTTTTTATTTTTTCATACTTCCCTCGCCCTTTATCTCATAATTTCTTCCAGTCCCGCCGTCTGACTCTTCCCTTCCAGTCTCAAACTGTGCCGGGGACACAACCTGGACCCCAGCCTTCCTCTTGGAATGCCATTAATCCCGACATTCCCATCTCCAGTTTTCGAGTGAGATCATTAGGCCGCTCACTGGCTGCGGAGTAAAGAGACTGATGAAAACATCCTGCTGCCTGCTCCTCCCTCCGTGGACCGGACCAGGGACGCTGCAGGACGGAGGGCCGTTCCATTTATCTTATATTTCCAAACATGTGAAAAAAAGCTGCTCTACCTACAAAATGGAACATTCTACCAATGGAACATTGCACATCGTTTTTGAGGGGGGCTGGCGCAATGTGCAACATAATATGAAGTTCAAATAGCTTTGATAATCATTTCAATCTCCTCAGAGTCCACGCTAAACTACGCCACCTTCATTTAATGATCTCTTTTTTTTTTATCTGCCATTTTGATCTATTTTGTTCACACACCTCAAACAAATTCTGCTCTGAAAAAGTCTTTAATTCAAACTGAAAAGTCTACAGACTTTTTTGCCGACCCGTTCAAGCCCAAATGAACAAATAAAAGCCTTTTACACAGCACCGTGACTCAATTAGGCCTTTTAACCAAACCACTGCGAATAAATCACTCGCTTGATCAATGTCTTCAATAATTAAATGCTGGGCAATAGCTTTTCTGTTTGGCTGCTGTCAATACTGCTGAAATGTATTTCTCTCCGGCCTTACAGGAAGTCAATTTTTACAACCCTTCGATTTTCGACTGTGAAAGCAAATAATTTGAATGCAGCAGCGAGGGCGGAATTAAAGAGTCTGCCGGGTAACTGCAGACGGTGATGTCTTTACAGGGGCTTTTTTTGGTTTTGGTTTTTCTGCCGCAACGCTAATCAATAGGTGAATTTAGATATACCCTGCAGTGCCCCCCCCCCGTGCACTACGCTCGAGGAATGCTGGCGCACCATGCAAGAAACTCTGCTCCAATATACCAGTATGATATAACCATCCAGTGGGGGTGCTACACACGGTAGTGATCTAACGTGATGAAATACATCCACGGAAAGCATTTGAGAAAGTTTTGTGCAAGGGTCTGATTGTGTCTCATGCTGTAGTCTCCCTCTGGACGGGACTGTATATCATTATTCCCCTCCTAACCTCGGGCTATTTACTACACTTTGCACTGACGAAATAACTTGCTTTCAATCGGCAACCCCTGCCCTCTTTGTAAGGTAATTTCCCATGCTGAGAGTGGAGCAAGCACAGGAGGAAGCAAAGGGACAAATTATCCTCAGCGTCTAGACGGGAACACGAGCAGCAACAAAGCCGAACCTCTGCAGCGAAGAGATCACAAGCAAAGGCAGGCGCAAAGTCAAATCTCTGGGCCGCAAACCCCAGGTTTGCACAAGGTCTACGCAATATACAGTATCTGTTAACTGTGCTAAAACAAATAATCACAGCCAAACATAAATAAATAATGAACTTGCCAGGCGATGGAAGGGAAGAGTACGTGGGGGAACATAAATCACACAGGTATCACAATGCAGCACCTCCTTCAACAGCGTTCCCAGGGGAGGGGTCTGGGCAGACTTAGATCCTGGACTCTCTCACAGCTATGTAAATCATACCTGCCCTACAAGAGCCTCCGCCAGACCCCCGGCTGCCCCCCTCCAGACACAACCCGTCCCAACGCCAGTGTTAATTCGACCCAGAAACTGCGGCAGCCGCAAGAGCCGGTGGCTCCCACCGAGGTCTCAGAGGAAGCGCTCTAACCCCAGCCACAAAGCTCCAGACCTCTAACCTCAGCTCCTGCACCACCGCCTCCAGCCCCGAGCTCCAGTCACACGTGTGATGCTGTGGTGGGCCGGGGTCTTAGTATCATCCGTGTCAAAATCCCACCTTAATTATGGGTTCCAGAGCCAGGCCTTTCGTTTCAGTTCAACAAATTAAAATGAAAGCACAGGGTGATGAAGTGGATCGGTCATAAAAAATGGCAGGAAGGTAGGGTAGTGGAGAGAGAGGGAGAGAGAGAGAGAGAGAGAGAGAGAGAGAGAAGAGTCGGTTTGCTTAAGAGGCCATATTTGATCCCACCAGACACTTCATTGGAAGCCCAGCAGGAGGAGGAAAAAAAAAAAGAGCCGTTGATGGAATGCTGCCATTTGGTTGACCCTGTGGCCGACGGAGGGAGGAAGGCCGGAGACAGGTAGATATATGGCCAGTTTGTTATTGTGAATTCCAGATCCTGTGATTATCTCCGACTCCCAACCTTCTGGAGTTTTTAATCTGGGGATTCCTGAGACAGTTTGCTCACTGCCGCTGACGTCGCTTCTCGCTCACCTCCCTGTGACCCCCCGCCTTGACTACCCTAGCACTTCACACACACACGTACACAGACGTACACACACACACACGTACACACACGCACACATACATACATTCACACACAAGCAGCAAGGATTCCCTGTTCAGGGGGAAAAAAAAGCAGAAGAAAAAAAAACAGTGCCTTACAGATTCCAGGGCCAGGGTCAGGTTTCGTTTTAATGTCCGTTTGCATGTGGACGGGGGGCTGCGGGAGTGGGTGGCGGGGGTGAGCGAGGAAGGGTGTGGGGTGAGCGGGAGTTCCCCGTGGCAGCCGTCCATTCTGCACACGCGAAGCCCTGGCGAGCACGGTGACCAGAAGCAGCTTTTCTTTTTTTTTTTTTTTTTTTTACCGCCACCGAAGTCACTCTTTGCTGCCGATGGAGGATTCAAAGTACCGTTAGCGGTGGGGAAAAAAAATAAAAATGGTGACGGACAAGACAAACAGGAGACCTCTGATAGCAGAGACTCTTGGACAAAAAAAGGAATCAGGTTTCCCTCACCCTGCTCCAAAGGAGAGACGGCTGATTGAAACCAGATAAGGTTCAAATGGAACTGTTAGGTCCAGTAATGAGATTCCCCAAGTGTATGTTTGGATTAGGTGATTACAGACCTTGCCTTCCTCCTCCAAGTCCAACTCGACACACACGGGCACGCAGGCGCGCGCGCACACACCCGCGCGCACACACACCTATGGTGAAGTACTGCGTATTAGGCTAACACAAGGGTAAGAGTTCACGAAAATGGTGAAATACCACTCGGCCTTCCTGTCTCTGTACTTTTATAGGGATGTGTAACAGAACAAAAGGAAAATGGGTTATGAAAATAGACACAGCTGGCAAGCGCCTAAACAATGGGCCAGATGGTTCGTTTTGCAAGTAATGATCCTCTCGGCTTCTCGTAGACCCGACGGGGTCTGCCGGGTTACTCATAAAAGTGCAGCTACGATTAAAGGACAAGACGAAACGCAATAACACAAGGCAGACACACACTCGTTCCTGTGGCGGTAAACGTGAGGTGAAGGTTGAAATTCCTTCAAATACATCAATGACATGAACAAAGACTTAATGAAAAAGTAATACTTAATAAAAATACAAATATTTGGGAAAATATTTTTTTTTAGGATTCTGTTTGAATTATTGCTCGATCTGAATATAGTATTACGCGGCATGAAGCTTCCCCACAAAGCTTTGACTCCACCGACGTGCCTGTGTACCCAGGCACTCCACAAAGTATATTGACATACGTCGAAAGTTCGTAGGCTTAAGTATTCAGCGGGAGAAGAAGAAGAAGAAGAAAAAAAAAGTGGCGTGCATAATTAGGTGATGTTTCCATTTTTTTAACTGCTGGGACAACACTGTCAGAGAGGCTCGCAGCAGCTCACTTCAATAACGGTGAGTGTGTGCATTGTTCTTTTGAAAAGTTTGTCACAGTGACAGCGTCGCCGTGCTTTTTGACATCGCCTGTCATGCCGAAGATCTGGGCTGCCTCTGTTGCTGTCACTCCTTATCAGCACTCATTTCTTAAGTTTACGCTTGCAAATATTCAAAAACCATATTACCATACCTACCGCTGCCAGGGGGGCAGAAATGAAAGGAGGCAATAATCTCTCTCTTTCTTTATCTGCGAGCTATCCTTCAGCAAAGTATTCAGAGCTTGGAATTTTCAGCAGGCTTCTATAAGGGAGACGGATATTAACGTTTTGATTGTCATCTTCTTCTTTTCTTTTTTTTATTTATTTTTTCTAAAACGATCCAGCTTGTCTTCTCCATGGCAAACACTCTTTCAATACTCCTCCTAAATTATTCTATTTTACCCCGGGTTAAATGGCAATGTCACAAAAGAGCGCATATAAAATTATTAAATACAGCACACAATAGTTTGGGGAGTGTGGGGGCGGTTTACATGCACATTTAATTGCATTACAAGACAAACACTTAGCGCCATAATGCAGAATCACAGCGGTACAATTTCACAGTGCTCCCGCACAAAAACACGCCGCCTGGCACGCATTTTGGCACATCCATCACAATGCTCCTATCTGCAAGGTGCAGGGTAACCTGATTTAAGGGCAACTTATTGGATTTGGGGGAGGGACCGAGAGGGGCGGAAGGGAGAAAAGGAAAAACAAAAGCGAGGGATTAATCACGATGCAGCCGCATGACATTGCCTACAAAGGCGGCCGTGAAACGGTTGCTTGACGAGAGAATGATTGCAGGATCTGCAAGTAACTGGCTGCCACTGGCGATGTTCTTCCTCCAACTCAACTTGTCAGGTGTAATCATTTTGTTAAGCTTAATGTTTTATGCAAATGCACTTGGGGAGAGTTTTGTCAGGGGGCTGGTTGTTGTTTCTTTCTTTTTTTTTTGGCCCCACTGTGTGCGTGTGTGTGTGTGATGTGCGGGTTTGGTTAAATGCGTGTACGATGTGTGTGTGTACGATGTGTGTGTGTGTGCGTGCGTGCGTGTGGTATTGTTTTTTAAGCACTCTGGAAATATTTGCATTCCTCTGAACCCTGCCTGTGTTGCCCTGATTATTTCCTGTATGCATCAGGGTTTTCTCTGGTGGAGATCACACGGCTCAAGTCACATCACATGCTGCCTGAAGAGGGAGGGAGCCGGGCCTCACCGGAGCCTGTACCTTCTCCAGTCAGACATCTCAGAGAGGAGAACCGGAGATAAAGGAATCGTCGAGGAGAGGAGAGGAAGGGGAGAGAAGAGAGGAGAGATTTTCCACCAAGTATTGACATAAAAATCAAAGTATTGATATGGTCTCATTTTGATATATGGAGGCATGTGACCCATTTTCCAATTTTTGGACTCCATCCAATATCTTTCAAGGTGAGACGGAAAACTGTAAAGCAATCGTGTCATTGGTGTGTCAATACCAGTCGGTTTTCCAATTACGTCATCAGTACTATATAACCGTCTTTTTTTTTCTGCGCCATTTATTTATGGTGACAGTGATGACAGCTCTACTATATTATCCCAGTTTATTTTTTTTTTTTACAGATAATAGGTCCTAGATCTTTAGTAATGGCAACAGCAAGGAAAAAAGCCGCCGCATCAGCCTGGCTGGACTGAGCGGACGCAAACAATCCAGAAACACACTCCCTCAAATCTACAAAAATGTTTCCTCCATAAATATCCGAGGTAATCATCTCTAAAAAGCCAGCAAAGGGAGAAGAAAGGCACTGGCACGGACCGAACCTAACACGGCCCTCAGGTCCTCTTTATGAACTCGTGCCTTTTTGTACTTTTATTGAGCTATATCATTTTTTTTTTATGGTTCCTCTTCGTCATCATCATCATCATCAGAGGACCTCATGTGAGAATCAAAGTCTAACGTCAGTGTTGAGGGAAGAAAGCAGTCGGGCTGAATGCGGTCTTAGCCCCGGGTTTCATTTTCAATCGTCCCTTTTTTTTTCTTCCTTCCCCCCCCCACACACACACACCCACCCACACACACACACACACACGTGCCTTAATTCGCTGCCAGATGCAATAAAACGGATGTAGCCTGTGGAAAGCGGGGTGGCTGTCTTATCTACAAGATGATATTCACTGCCTTGCCGTATTTTTTTTTTATTTTTTTTTTATCACCTTTAAAACTCCTACTTTTACGCAGCCGCCTGACTCACACGTTGCAGGTTCACTTGGCCCCACTCTCCCCATACTTCAGTCAGTCAAAGACAGTGGAGACAGATTAAAAACCACCTACAATTTCACACACTTGAGTGCTCTGAATGAGATTTGACAAATTGCTCATTTTAATTCCCCAATGAGCAGTGGCGCCCCGGAGCTCCTGGGCTATAAGTTTAAGTTAAATCTTATTCATCATTTTTTTCTGTGAAGCCGAGAGTTGATGATTCGTGACGTGTCCAAAAAGGTAAAAAAAAAAAAAAAAAAAAAAACTTTTAACCTCTGGTTTTGTTGTGCATCTCCCATGTGCATAGGAGTCATTGTGAAAATATTTGAGGATCTCGCTTAAACTGACGTGACCTACAAAAGGGAGTAATGCTGCACTGGGAGCACTCTCAAAGCCTGTTTCAGTTTATGTTCAACTATATTCAACCCACCCCAACCCCCCGGGGTCCCATTTTTTTTTCATATCCGAGAAGTGGAGCTTTTCCATTTACATTGCTGAAACAAGTCAATCCATCAGCGACATTTAAAATAATCGAAATACACTTATTCACTCTGCTAACCCAGATAAAGTCCCCCGATGTTTCAGAGAGGATGACCGTCGCCACTAATTAGGCAGCAACACTGAAACCTGACTATTGCAGTAAGATTAAACATAGTCAGCTCACATATTTCTCTGTTTCCCCATCTGTTATTACAGCTGATCTGCATCTTGTTGTGGAGGGGAGGCCACCTAGCAACTACAGCTGGTGGCCACGTGCCGTCTACATGTCCATTCATCTTATCAGCAGACTTCGGTGGGACAGATATTTAGGAACTGGACTGACGGTAAACAGCTCAGCGGAGGACATTCAGGAACAGACGTGGCCAACTGAATGTTTCTGCCATATAAATGTGGTGATTTTATTTACATCTGCTTAAAGACGGACCCGGCGTCCTCTTTACTACTTTTTTGAAAATGCTTTTGAAACAGTGCAGATCCCATTTTGGGTGGAAAACTCCAGGGGATGCATTTTAGTCTAGAATGCAAACGGTATCAGCTTCCACTACCAGTGGTAAATGAAAATGTTTCAAAAAACTTCTCGGATACAGAAAATCTCTAGGGAACTATTTTCAAACTGCAGTCTGCTCCGTCTGTGATTCTCAGAAATAGACTGAGATTCAGAAGTCAAAGCGCTTCAGGCCTTTTCTTTGGACACAGGTTCACTCGGGCAAACTTAAAATCGAGCCATGCACGGACGAATGCAACCGGCACACGCACAAATACACACACAAACACATTCCCACTGCCCTTGCACTGCCACATTGCTGTGCACTGGGGTTAATCTTCATTCTTTTTGCTCGGTGGTTCGGATGTCCCTCCACCCATAAGTAAGCAATGAATAAACTGTAGCTTCCAATAAACACTGGGTAGCGTTTGAAGTGGATTTGAAATATGGTAATGAGGGTGTGTGTGTGGACACACTGAGCCTTGGCTGGACCGGCAAATCAGACCAGAGAGGACAGGCAATGTTGCAAATGACAACAAAGGACTTCAATACTACTGCACGGGTAACAATAAAATGGCATCCTCAGTTGCAATTACAGAATTACTGGAGTGGTGCAGTGGCTCTTTCTCATTAGAATATTACCTCTGGCTCCCAACTGCAAGTTGAACCCCATTAAGATGACCTTCACTGGTACGGCGCTCATTAAGGAACACTGAAATGCTCTTTTTCATCTGTGGCCATAATGAGGGGACCAGTGTACATATCAATATGGAATTTCACAAAGAAGGACCCGGGCTGCAAATATAAAGACCTTTTTGAAAAGTTCACTTCTATTATGCCCCTCTACCAGCGGTAATGACATTGTGGCCATAATCTCTCCCCCAGTAAGTTAATATCAAATATGAAACCCGATATCAATGGCCCCAGAGACGGTGTGCGCGCGAGGCGTGTGTGTAGCACTGTGTGTACATGTGTCTGCATGTCGGCGCTACCACAGTGTAAGCAGATGCGTCCTTCATTGCATTGTGTCTTTAATCTTTTGATATTACAAGCCATTCATCATTTCATCTTGACACCTTCATAAAATAAAACATACTGTAATTAATTTCGTTAGAGAGAGAGAGAGAGAGAGAGAGAGAGAAAGAGAGAGAGAGAGAGAGAGAGAGAGGGAGGATGAGGGGGAAAGAGGAGATGAGCGGAGGACTGTGGGGAGACGGTTTGGGAGTCCTAAATTAAGATTAAACTTAATGATACTTATGTGTCAAATCAAGTCATAATTTACTTTATTTTCAAATTTCAGATGTGTCATAGGTGGAGCAATGAAGCCAGCGGAGCTCAACATGAATATGATCCACTGATTGGATGCTTGATTCATAAAATACATCTGATTTCTCATTTATCAATACTAGTAATAAGATTCTAATACCATATCACTGCCTGAGGACGGATGTCAGTTTAGAACAAGGATATTGTACAATCTATTAAATTACTGTATATTATGTTCTTGTGATTTCACTTTCTTTAATACAGCTGTAAGAAGCATGATATCTATTTAAACTGAGGAGCATTATGGCACATTATCAGCATACAACTCATTCTCAGTGAAGCACACCTGGAGGAATTTACTGCTGCATTTTATTCACTTTGGATATTAAAAAGTGTGTGCCTCGGCTACTAAGCAGAAAAGAATGTCATCAATATTTAATCGCCGCAAACAATAGAAGCCACTCGATATAGACACAGATATAGAAAATATACAATACGGACTACAAGCTGTGTGTACACTCTACAGCCTTTTTTTTTTTTCCCCCCCTTTTTCTACGAGATCATTACTCCATTCTAACTCGATTCTCCCTGTCAGTCGTGGGCTTCACGTCAGCCTCTTTCACACTGCTATGCTCTGAACCCTCCAACGCTGCTGCAGACAGCGGAGATGGATGCTTACACTGTGGAAAGTATGAAATTAAAAGGAAGTGTCTGATAAATTGACAGTAGGCACCTCAGGATAGAGAGGCAGGAGACGGAATGATCAACCTGACTTGAAGGGTGGCGCGCAGGGCCGCGGAGGAGAGGCTGATGGATGGATATACAGCAGGGTAAGATGTTTGGCTGGAAGAAAAAAAATGCTGCTGTGTTGTGTGTTTTTTCGTTGCATTTGGGATTTGCATGTTTATTCTGTGTGCGCACTTTCTTATAGCCCAGTTTAATACACTATTTAAAAAAAAAAAAAAAAAAATGTTCTTCAGTCTAATTCCTTTATACACATGTTCTATTGATATGCAGCATTGAAGAAATTGTATACATAACTATACGTGTATATATAGTGCCTTACTGGAAAGTAGAGGCATTTTCAATGTACTCCGACACAGAAAACCTTTAGTTTTGTGGTAAAGAAGTAACCCTTAATTCTTAGATAAAAAGTTGTATAGGCTACTGATGCAAGGTAATAACAATTCTCGTCAAAATATCCAGCACTGACAAAATTCAGAATATATAAAATAAAATATATAAAATGAGTCGTCAAAGCAGAAATATATAAAATTACAACGTGGCAAAAGAAGCCTTTGTTTAAATTTGCGGCAAAAGGAATTGTGTGTGTGTGCGCCTGTGTGTGTGTGTGTGGGGGGGGGAGCAGCACAAATATGCCATTGGGAGACATAGCTGAATATTGAAGTCATATTTCTGAACTCGCTGTGTTTTCTTCACCTTATTCAAAGCTATAATTCCTACGTTCTCCGCCGACGTACATGGCTGCCCACTTAAGAGTCTACAGGCTGAGCCTAAGGCCCCGACACTTTTGAAATGAAAGGGACAACGACCGAGACGTTACTGTAACTAATTTCCTCGGCGCTCTACTTCACAGAAACAAAAGGCGAGGAGGTGGTGGCCTTTCCGACGGGTTATATACCCCCCTCCTGCCTTGCCCGGCCGCTCACCCCTGCACAGGTGTTTCCCATTGCCAGCCACGGTCCCTCTCGCCCCAACACCAACATTGTTTTAAGGCGGAGGACTCTGGGCTCTGTCCACAGGCTTCTGACAAGCCACCGGGCCCATGTTTATCTGCACGCATAAAGCTGCAGTGTCTACTCGCTCAGCCTCGGGGGGACGACACATGGTTTTCGCATCAGCTCATCCCTCCGAGCGGAGTAGAAAAGAAGCTGTGAGGCCTTCGGAAAACAGGGGAGAGAGCGGAGATGTAGGACGCACGACTGGAAAAGCGACCGGCAGTAGTCGCGGGCCCGTGCGGCGAGCATCGTCCACCGTCGACGGTTCACAAGTACCGTGGAGGATAAGTGCAGCGTGACTAGACTCGCCGCCACACCTGAGTTAATGGGGGCCGCATGCATGCAGTCATCTTGATCATTTCATTTGAGTGCGCCCCGAGGTGAGGCAATCTTTATTTCATCAGCTCAAAGCAGTTTATTTCATTAAAACGTCTACTCGTCCGTCAGTGAGAACCTGTCCTTTTTGAGATAAGCCGGTGGAGTTCATCATAATTGCAAATGTTTGCCCGTAATGTAAAGACCTCGTGGGGCTCTGGTATTCTCTGAGATGAAAAGGTTGTCATGCATACAAATTCAGAATGAGTGACAGTTATTTTCCGATTAGCCACAAACTCAGAAAGAAGTCTCCGAGTGTCTCTGACCTGGAGGGGCAGTAGAATTTAGCCGCAGGACTTATTTCGAATCTCAGCATTTTGAACATATAGTTTCCAGTAAAAGTGAAAAAATATATATATATTTCACAGTGCATCCTATTGCTTTTGACTGACTAACATGCCAGCAATTCTACTGGACTTAAAGTGGCACGCAAAAAAAAAAAAAGTTCGCTTCCAGCGTCAATTCCCATTTCAGGGTCTAACTTCTACCTCTCCTCCCTCCCACACACTTACAGTACGCGCATTAATATACAGAGCGGTTCACACATCTACACCTCACTCCCACACACGCACACATCTCATGGCATGGCTGCCGAAAAGGGACTGGCAGAGATTGCCGGGTAATTCGAGCCAACATGATTGACTTTATGATCACGTTAAAGCCCCAACTAGTCTTTATGCTTTCAAGAAGTGCCAAAAGTTTCCAGCACGAAAGTGGCGGGGAATCAGGCATGAAGGGAACACGGGGGAGAAGAAGAAAAAAAAAAAGGCCTACGACTGCTCCACGCCGGAGCCCTCCTCCCTTCCCCCCCCCCCCCCCCCCCCCCCTCTCCCCCCAGCCCCCCCCCCACTTGGCACTTTTAATGGCATAAAATTACGGGCCTGCAAGCGCGACAACAACTGTCGAGATTTAGAACATAATGCATTGACAGGAGTGACACGGCCATTTTCTCCTCCTCCATTAGCGCTGAGTCGCGGCCACCTCCTTTTGCTTTTAAGGAGCCAACCACATGTGGCAGGCCATAGTTGTCAAGACGTCACTTCCTCTGTCATTTTACCCCCCCCCACACACACGCCGACTGCCGCTGCCACCGCCGCTTTCATGCTGCCACGTACAGTAGCACAGGCCGGGTACCGAGTTGTCTAACACTATTTCAAAGGTGGTCTCTCATTATGACATTAACGCACGCTGATCATGAGCTGGATGCGAGTCTCCATAGACAGTATGTGTGGTCTTGAGAGAGGGCTGTGCTATCACATTATATCAAGACTTGCTGCCGGACTTCATTACTCACCCACTGTAAGGTTTTCTCATTACTGTTGGAAACGTTGGCCATCCAACCTTCCCAGACAAAATGAGCAATTCTGATAACCACTTCATCATTTGAACCTGGTATGGAGCCAAAAATGACAAATATTTCCTGGTTCTATCATTTCAAATATGAGCATTTTTGCCATGTCAACAGACTTACGGATTAGTTCATTGTTCAGGAGTTGATACATGTAGATACGTGTAGCCTTTGAAGAGTTCGTTTCTAAAGTCAAAACATTCCTACGGACAGTCGGTCATACACTTATAAACTGGTTTCATGCAAAGATTATTAAATTCCATTAACTTTTAGATCGCTTCCAAGTACCCGACCTAGACCAGACCGTACCACTGAACTCTATTATTTTAAGTCCCTCAAATGTGTCATCAGTGCTCCTAATGGCACCATCAGTGTTGTGTGGAGAAACTACCTCTCATCCGCGCAGGATCCCCAGGCCAGTTCAAACGTTGCGTCACGTAATCGCTCCCACAGCACGAGGGCCTCGGCTTCTGAAACTGTAGATCTCTCTGTCAGCCGAACATGTCGACCACATTCTGAGAGAGAGAGAGAGAGAGAGAGAGAGGGAGAGAGAGAGAGAGAGAGATCTATAATTCAAACAAACAGGAAGAGGATTATTACTCATAAGCTGCATAAGAACTTCAGTGAAGAATGTTTGATTCAGAGACCATAAATAAACACAATCTCTATAAAAAAGACGAGAGGGGCCTCCTTGTTTTTGTCTCAGCGTGTCCTTACTTAATAAGTATGTTGTTATGGCTTTAAATATGTCCTTACATGCTGAGTTGACCCAGTAGCGTGCCTTTTGTTTGGCTTATGTCCCGTTGTGGCTTCTGACTGGTCTAAACTCTCAGCTCCTCGCTTTGGCCTCTCGGCTTTATATCGAAAACAGTAACCATATTAACAACCTTGCACATAATAATGTGGTGTGTAACGTCACCGAAAATAAAATAGTGTGGTTAATGGGAATGCCAAACATGGCCTTTAACACACATTTTGTAAGTTTGCAGGCTTGCACACAAACACACACACACACACACACACACACACACACATTCAGATGTTCCCTATCGTCTTACTGGGGATTTGGGTGGTTATCACAGTGAACATGAAAAATAAGACTGAGCGGCCCAGGAAGCCTCCACTGACTTGTCTGCATGGAGCCTCATTAGGGACATTGATGGATGGGCTTTTGCCACCACTGGGCTCGCCCAGAAAAGCTCGGGGTATTATTAGTGTTTGTGTGTTTATAAACTGACACTTAATTACAGGTGCAAAATTATACTACATACATTAACGAGTTACGGCCCATTGAGTATAAAGCCGCCTGGCTATTTAAGAGAAAGAAGAAGTGGAGTTACAGCAACGTGAGCAAGTGTTGGTCAACGTTTAAAGATTTAATACTCACATGATATAAGGACAGACATGAATAATTTGTTTGGGGATATATAAATCATTTTAATAGTGTGTTACTGCTGGAAGTTTGGAAGTTTGAGGCGGCCAAAATTAAAAGTATTTCCTTTTGGGAAAATCCATTCAAAGGCTTTGAGGGTATTTGCATTTACTGTTAAAAAATATATTTCTCTTGGGTCTCCTTGTAAGAAAATGTTAAATGTCCTTATATTAATTCTGCAAATATTTTCAGGCCGCAACTTTATCAAGATAAAATCTTATTTAGTCAAAAAAAAACTGTAAACTAGCTGAAATTACTCTTAAAGGAATAACATGCTTATTCACAATTTATTTCCAGTTCCCCAGTCACAAAGCTATTCAACTTAACACCAGATGCAAATACGTTTTCACATCCTGTCAGCAATTTTGAAATGAGAACTGCATCAATGAAATAACTCAGACCTCTTATTTTTTTCTTTGACAAATGTACAATCTTTCAGGTTTCATATTCATATCTATAAAATATTTAAAAAATTGAAATTTGAATTAACTGCAAGGAAGAGCCGATTTTTATTTCACCAGTGAGCCTTATGCCACGGAGAACTCCCTTCCTTCCCTGCTCACTCACACACACACACATACACACACATACACACACTGTAGTTGTGTATCGGATTTACAGCTGATAGTTTACTTTTATACCAGAGGAGGTCATATGATATGATATTTTCTGTTTCCCAATATGGCCTCAGCCAAGGGCCCAGACATATAAAACATACTCCTGACAGCGATACATTTCACGTGATGACACTACTCTGAAACAATCTCGATATTGCCTTTCCCCCGTCATAAACAAAATCTGACCACAGTTCTGTTCGCCGGCGTGTGCGCTCGTGTGTTTATGTGTGTGTTTGTGTGTGTGTGTGTGTTGCTGTCATTTTGTCTATCCAGTCTGTGTGTGAAGGAAGGTAGGGGAGAGGGACACGGAGACAAAAACTCTCCTGCCTTAGACAGAGTACGTAGATGTGTTCCCTCCGGGAGAGGTGTGGGAAGAGTTGTAAAAATGCACAACTCCATGGTAACTGACGGAGAGGTGGCTCTGCTGAGAGAAGAAACAAAGCGAGAGAGAGAGAGAGAGAGAGAATGGGCAGGAGACAGGAAGGAACACGGAAGGAGGGAAGGCTGAGAAAGAGTGGAGGAAGGAAGAGTGGAAGAAAAAAAAAAAGAAAACTGAGGGGAAGGGAGGCGAGCAGACAGACAGAAAAGGATGGAACAGACGTGGGGGAACTCTGGCAGGTGCTTCATCATCTGCTAAGGCATTGTCGGGCCGCCCGTAAACAGTCATTGGACTTCTCCTGGGAGCAACCTGCTCGGTAACTAGCGCAGGTATAAATCTGCCTCTTAGCCACTAAATTAGACACATGCGTGTGCGAGTCTCAGTCCGCGCCAACCCGAGGGGAAAAGGAAGAGGGAAAATTAAACTAATCCACCGAGATTAGGAGAGGAGGTGCATGAATAAGGCATGGTCTGGGTGAATTTAACCAGATGGCCACTTTGATCCTTTTGAAAAAAAAATGGTTAATGTTTTCTCAAGCAAAGCTGTTATGAATAGTTTCTTTACACCGAAGGAGAATGAATTTCCCCCCACCATCTCCAGGAGCTGTCATTGCATCATGTGCCGGTGCCTGCTGTGGCTCAACGCCCAGGGCCGAGTCCAAGGTCTGCGCTCTGTCACCTCAGCACAATGTTTGTCCTGCATTACGACTCCGAAAACACTCACACACCTAGGATTTTTTTTTTTTTTTTGCTTCCCCGCCGAAGGAATTTTTCTTACCTATGGACGTGGTGACAATGTGTGAAAAGTTGACATTTTGGATATTGTTTTAACACTTGCAGGTGGTGGGTGAAGGGACGAAAGGTGTGTGCAAAAATACAAGGATTGGGTTCTGATTACACAAAGTGTATCCTGCTGTGTGTGTGCGTGTGCACATACTGTACAATTTAGATACTTCCAATAATAATATTTTTTCTAAATTAAGAAATGCAGTACACTTTTACACAGAAAATATCAACTGAGGTAAGCAACTTCAAATGTTTATTCAATTGATTGATAAGGATTATAATTGTAAACACGGTGAATAATGACGTGCCGTATCTGCTGCGCTCAATGCTATCTGCTGCTTTGAACAACTTTTCTGAAGCCTGAGGTCAGAGTTGTCACGGAGAAGACCCGCAAACATGAAACTGAAGTGCACTGCAATGTGTTGTAAACGGATGCTAATCTCCCAAACACTCCATCTGTATTTGCCGAACCATTGCCTCACTCACAACCTGTTTGCTTGAATGCCACTTCACTTGCTCATGTGCTCTAAAGGCATGCTGGGGGTCAAAGGCGGCGTAAAGCAGGTTAATGCACAGGAATTTCAACAATAATTCTCTTTATTTTCAAAATGATGAGTCTCATAAAGAGGTTCAAATCTGATATTTGCACTGATGTATTTATCACAGACAATTAATAGTGGCTATAGCATTATTAAAACAATTATTTTACCACAGGCACTGATTTATGAAGGAGATCCAAAAAAACGACTTATTCTCAATATCTTAAAAATGCTAAGTCATTTTCTAAATGCATTATGCCTGATTGAATTACCACTTACAACTCCACATTTGCAGATGTAGAACATTAAACTACAGCGGCCCATAATAACAGGCTCAAGCTTCGCCAGTCCTTCTGTTTAACATGACTATTTTACTAGTTCCCCTCTTACAGAGCTCTCACCGTTCCTCAAAAAAAAACCCACAGGACTTTTTAACATTCTAATAAAAAAGATTTTACAGAGTGGTGTGAGTGTGAATTTTTTAAGATGACGCCATCGAAGTAAAAAAAAAAAAAAAAAGTGAGCACAAGATTGTAAGAGGGACAGGAAGAATAAAGCAGAGGTGGTGAGCATAATATACCCATAAATCAAGCAGACACCATGTCATAATCATGAACTAGGTTTGGTCTGAATTGGCTGAGTTATGCTGAGCAATGAGAAATATATGCCCAATATTAGATTGAAGTCCTCTCGCTGAGTAAATGCTGCTGTGCACTTCAACATAGGCAAACATATATATATATATATATTTTTAAAATCATGCTTATGTGTTACTCTTAAACAAACTTTAAAAGTATGTACAAAGTATTCAGCAGTACTTTTTCAATTTCCATTTTTGGTTCGTTTGTTTTTGATCAGTTACACAGACAATCGTGCATACTAAATCAAGCAAGCCATAATCAACCTTTGATACAATAAGCCTCATGCTGACAGAAATAATCCACTGGCCACCTTCTTAATGAATAATTGATGCCCATCTTAACAGGCTAATGAATGAATGTGGTTTGGGTTTGAGTGATAGCCCTCTCATTGGAGAGCTATCCCAGGAGGAACGGGGCACTGGAGACCGGAGGTGCCATCCTCCATAAAATGTATAATTGGTCATTTGACATGAGTGACTCGACTGTGTGTGTCCGTGCATCCGCCACCGAGGAGTGACCCTTTTACCCTGCTGTTCATTAGCACGGTTCCAGGTTATCACACCAATTAGGGCTGGAATAACAGTGATCAGGAGGGAAAAACAGAAAAAGTATAAAAATGCATACTATTAGCTGAGGGAACACAGGATCCGCTCGGAGAAGACAGGCATAAAAAGAGTGCTCTTTTAACCTCTCTGAAAATATTCGAAAAACTGAGGAGTAATTATAGCACGGGATGAAAAAGCGACAGATGCATAAAAGGTTCGTATTTTTAAAAGTGCACCCAGTGTATCTCGGCAAGAAAAAAAGGAAAAGAAAAAAAGAAGCAGTGTAGGAAAGGTGAAAAGGCTCCAAGGCTGTTGCCTGTGTGCATTTGTGTGGGGCTTGTCCAAACACTCATACTTACATTTTAGCACTATTATGCACACACCCTATTTCCACAGATAACATTCTCACTGCAGTTTCGGTGGGGCACTCTGACTAAACAATTCCTTATTGACACGAGCACTGGCCTCACAATAGCCACAAAGCATCGGGGTTCCTGTTTTTGTTGACACGGTTTGAGCCCTCCATTCAAGGCAAAGCCACTGTGGACACAGCAATGCATAATTGGAGCTCTCTGTCATACGATACAACAAATCAACCCCTCTAAATGTTTGAGCATGATAAGGCAGGGGGAAGGCACACACAGGGGGAGAGGGACAAAGACAGGGGGAAGTCAGGTGAACGGAAGTGTGGAAAGTTGATGGAAATTGAGAGAGCATATGGGATTGAGCACCACTAGGGGACAGTAGTAAGTCATGGACCGCAGCGGTGCGTGTGTGTGTGTGTGTGTATGCATTAGAACGTGTGTGCGGCAAACAGTGAACAAAAGACTTTCTTTGTTGCACTCTCAGATAATAAAAGAATTCAGAAATAGCTACTTGACTGCTTTAGAAAAGATATTGACAATGCGTTGGCCCATAGTGCACAGGAAAATCTCCAGATTTACATAATCATATGTAATGTAAACCACTACGAGGCTCCAGAGCCAACAAACAAATTGACTGGGGAGAGGGTGACAGAAAGCGAGGGATCCACTTTCCCCTATGGACTTTATATACTCACCAAAAGTAAATTTTTGCTTCCTCTGCTCACAACAATAGGACAGCACTCTCGTTCCGTGGGCCTGCGCGCTGATGATTCAACACAAAATAACCTTCTCATGCACACGACTAAATATACTTAAGTCCCAAAATGAAAGGCGCCAACTTTGGGCATATGGTGTATTTCTTTATTTACGTAAAATGATTTATAGCTTTAATTATCGCATTCCCTTATAGGAAGAGGCGCACAATTTAATGCTGATTCCACATTGTCAACGGCTAAAATAGCAGAAATTGTATCGGGGTATAACAAAAAAAAACACAAGGAAGCTTGTGTGTTAATGAGACTCAAAAAAACACAGGGAGCTTTTTGAGATCCAGATGAATGGCCGGAAGATTTCACACTGTTACTTGAGCGATGACTACTTATATCTGTTCTCTTTGTGTTGTATGTTAAAAGGGTCATTTGTTTGGTAACTGGTTAGACCAGTGAAGTTAACACCTCCACATAGCTCTGACATTAGACGTAACTATCAGGAGGGAGGCAGTGTTTCTTTTTTTGCTATGGTAACCGAGGATGTATACTCAAAACATGCTGCCTCCTCCTCTACCTCCTCTCCCCCAGCAATTAAACGCAGAACAATAACAATATTCACCAATGACAGCGGTGCCTGTACAGTAGTTATGCCCTTCGTTAGTTTCACAATGTTCCTCATGAATTAGTTAAGTCCGTTAATTGCACATTTATTACACTCAAGGCCACAGAGAGATACACTAAATGGCTCCGGAATAAAATAACACTTGCACACAAATGCATAGGAATCACAAAGAATAAATTAAGCTTTAAGATCACATCCTAACCATGTACGGCAAAGGTAAGTTTTACAATATTTATTTACTTGCCATTTAGTCCGAGAAAAGTAGAACATTTTTTAACCAGTGGTTTTGTTTGAAAAAAAAAAAAAAGGGGGGGGGGTAAATTCCTAATACAATATTTTTACTTTATTCTGTAAAAATATATATAGCGGATTAGCACGATGGAGACACATTTTTTATTACAAATCATAAAATAAGAAATAAGAAAATGTGATTTTAGACCACAACAAAAAACTACAGTAGCCCTAATTAATGTAATATTTGCATTTGTCACGAGAGCTTCCATAACAGCACAATAGCAATCATATTTCTTCGGAGACAAGAAAATAAGGCAAATATCAAAATCATCCGGCAGCATAATCTCTTTGTGTTTACACTTTATCATCGCCTTTTCTGATCTCTGGCGGGCTTCATTATGGAGTGACGTTTGAGTGACACTGCGCCGGCTGTCACAGCCATGTGCTGAGGTTCCCTCTCATTTCCAGCCCCAACAATAATAATGACTATTCGAGTGCCAGCCCCGCTATTTTGTGTTATTGTTGTGCGGTGTCAGACACAGGGCCTTGACGTTTGCCATGCTATCAGCAGGAGTGTACGAATACAAATACATTTGCCTGAGTTATTGACCTTTATCTCTCCACTTTCTTGACAGCCTTCTCCAGTTATTGACAATACAAACACATGGGACGACGCATAACCTTTCATTTACGGAGCAGTCTCTCTCTTTTCGTCTCTCTCTCCCTCTCTCTCGCTTGTTCCTTCCCTCTGCCTGTCTCTCTCTGTTCTTGCAATTTGTTTAAATAAAATGGGGCAGACAATGGTACTATTCGTTTCTGCCATTTTTCTTTCACTCCCAATTTCAGAGGATAATATCATTAGGCCGATACAATGGCTGCTATTCAGCCTGAGATACACAGATATTTCAAGTATTCAATATAGTTTTGACACGCTGACATTAGGGGAGAGTGTTGTTTCCCTATTTGTTTGCTTACAATGTCGATTCCATCATAAATAATGAATTCCTTAAGCTAGATGTTTGTCTTTATGATGTTCAAATTACCACAGAAATATAAACAGGGTCAATAAATGCAAGATGCACAAATGAAAATAATTTTGAAAATCTAAAAATGTTTACATATGAGAAATAAATATTTACTGTACATATATTTATATTTACATTTATGTTTAAATACATAGAAAAGTATATAGAAAGTAGTGATATTTACGCAGAATAAATAACAACGTAATTATTCTGAAAATGAGACTGAATCCATAAACCTATAATAAACAGAATAATTTACCGCATCTCAATACAGCGCTGAATAACAATGGTCATAAAAACCACTAGTATTCCGCTAATGATTCTCCTCTAGGATTTATTGTGTTTTCCCAATGTGTGTCCTCTTGCATTTCAGCGTGAAAAATAGCATACATAAAATACGGGTGTCCCCACCAGTCAGCCCCTCTGCAGGTACTTCAGAGCCCCAAAATTAAATTTTAAACAATCCAGACCAGTGTTTGGTGACTATGGTTAATCATCACGAAACAAAGACATCAAACAATATTTGATAATGAGAAAAATGCCTCCAGGATATTAGGGGATGGGGGTAGAGCACAGCGTGAGCCTCGGCAGCTAGGTAGAGAGGCCAGACCAGACAAGAGCCGCATTCACATGTCTGCGTGTGGTGATGGTGTGTGGGAGTGTGTGTGTGTGTGTGTGTGTGTGTGTGTGTGTGTCTGTGCGCGAGCACGTCCATGCACAAACGACTCATACACGCACACTTGGATCTACACGCCCAAAGACACCTCTTACAGAGTTAAAAAGCCATTAAAACATTGCCTCTTTTTTAAAGTTCATGATGAGATAATTAGAATTCAGTGTATGAAACCAGTGGTGGAATTACAGCTATGTGAAATTGTGCTTCATTTTGAACTTCACTGCATCTCGCCTCAACCTAATTATCTGCAGTTAAAATAGCTTAGTGTGGCTCCAAACTGTGACTGACCAAAAATACTGACCAAGGAAATAAAGTTTCCTTTGTAAAAGTCATTGTTTTCCCTGAAATGATTTAAGGCTTAAAGCAAAGATTCCTATTTAATGTTTAAGTACAAAAAATATATTATTACATTTGAAAAATACTGAAACACCTAAAAATGTATTTACTTGAATATTTTATTATATCTATTTCTTTATTTATAATTGTTAAAAAATATATATTTATGGTTTTATAATAAATGCTAAAATGAAAATTTTTCATCAGGCCAGTCTAATTAGTGCCAACTAAAATAAGAAGTTGAGCAGAGAGGGAGAGGGAAGGGGGGAAGGAGTGTGGGTTAATGAGGAGAAAACGTTTTTTTTTTTTTTTTCCTCTCTCTTCCTCTGTCATACTGTTATTGGGTTATTCTTGATTGACGCAGCGTTAACGGTCTGGCCAAATCGAGGCAGATCCAGCAACCCAGGCCGAACAGCAGCATGTGCAGCCACCTCGGTCATGCAAATTGCACCCGGGCAACCCGTTGACTATGATTAATGAGCCTGGGCTGCAGCCTTTGTTTCCCCGTGCAGCCGTTTAGAGTGAAATACAATCCCCAAATATTATCAATCCCCTTTTAATCCGCTAAATCTGTTCACATTGCACATGTTGTTTTGAGCAATTTACGGCCACATGTGTGTTTGCACGTGCACGTTACAGGGTGAGCGACACAATTGCACTTAATTACATGTCGTCTAATTAAATTCATTAAAGCATAATAAAATACATGGAAGAAACAGCTTTGAAAGCTAGGGTGAAACACATGTGTCTTGTCTCCTGTGATGTAAAATATGGATGTGGGATTTTCAGGGGCAGTCATGCTGTTCAGAGGGGAATGCACGAATCCGATACCTTGCTAACACTACAGGCATTTCCTGGTTATGGCTTGCCTCATGTTTAAACTGTGATTTTTAGAGCTGGGATCCCAGACTCCCCAAAGATTGGAGAGCAATTCTGTGGTGCGGAGGAGTGAAGTCACTGACTTAACATGTGGAAAAAAAGAAAGAAACATTATGACAGTAATGCTGACAATCTAGGGGGAGCAAAATGCTCTCTTTGTATGGTGAGCAGTGTTAGAGGACACTTTAAATAAGGACTTATGTGCAAGGCATCAGAGGGCTCACAATTTCCTTAAACAGTGTGACGAGTAAAGGGAGTTACAAAAACCTCTCAAATTTTCTGAAGATGCTGTCGATACAAACAATTAAAAAAAACTATTTCTCTCTCACACACATATTTCCTCCCGTCCACAGTCGCACACTTCCCCTCTGCTGCGAGCGAAATGTAAATGTTTTCCAGGCATTACGGTATAGAAGTGCCATTAGTGGTACAGTGCTTAGCACTACAATGGTGTGCCGAGAGCAGTGGAGCAGAGATCAGTGCGGCGTCTCCTGGATATCAGAGGGAGACATCCTTTGTAAATTCGTCTCCCACTGTGAGCAGTCTTCACAGCTGGTTAACGGCACGGTGTGTACCACTGCCCTGTTTACACGCAGCCTCCAAAGCACTCGGCTTTCCCCCTGTATCCCCTCCATCGCCTCGCTCGCTCCTCTGGCTCTCATCACAGGCCAGAGTGGCTCTCCGAGCCATCAAAGACGCACACAGACACGAACCGATTCAAAGCGAGGTTGTGTGCACACGCACACACGTTGCACATTCATGCACGACAAAATCTCTGATCCCCCTAGCTTTTGGAGCCATTACAGTACACTACCTTCCAACCCCTTTTCTGATTATTATCTTTTTATACCATCACATTACACCGATCCTTTTATACTTATTACATACGCGGCTCCCCGCCGTAACCACTGATCCTCTGATACCAAGATGAGTAAACTGCTCCTCCTGCCCCTGACCTCAGCCCTTTGTGGCAATCAGACCAGACTTCCTCAGAGGCCCAGATCTTATCTGGCCATACCAATCCCACTACACAGCTCCCTTTTGTAGCCACCACAGAGCGCTGAGCCCTTTCAAAGCCAGGGACTGTGCCGGTGAACACACAGCCCGAGACCCCAGCTCATCTCAGTCATCATACTACACTGCCCAACAACAATGAGCTCTATTTTCTGATGCACCACAGGTCAGATAGAGTCTTTCTGCTCACCGATGCATTGTTCACTCACAATGGAGGAAACCAGCAATGTTGTTGTCAAAGGAATGTTCGACTCTACCTTCAAACGACTTGATATTGTCATCCAGGTTCAAAAACATAAATGCAAATTTGAGATTTTGCACATTTTAAGGCTAATTATTTTTGAGAGTTTTCTTTTTTCCGAGTATAGTTCTGAAGACCATAAAATGATTCCCTGTGCATGGAAAAAAAACATTTAAGTAAATTAAAGTACAACTCACCACAAAATTGCCACGCTTAATCTGTATTTGAGCTGCCTCTGTAAATAAACAGTTAAGATAAAAATCTGTCAGATTAAGGCTCAGATACTAAGCACACACCAATTGCATTGTTCAATTATATTGCACCCAAGGGATGTATTTGACAAATTAGGTCTCAAAATCAAAACTCAAGATAGAGACAATGCAGCAGTTGAGAGTGAAAAAATAAATACAAAAAAATCGTAAATACCTATTGAACATTCGTCCTCAAATAGAACTTCACATTTGTAAGTATAAATACCTATATCGATTGAAATGCAAGCATTTATGAGGTTACACATGTTGCAACATTTGTCCTTTAAATACAAAATTATACTACAACATTTTTCCATGGAATATCAACTTCCTCTGTCTCATTTACATAATTTTGCCAAGGGCATTTAAGGCACAGCCTTCACCGGTGAGGTAAACGGTGTTGGGCCCACCGCTGGGGGTGGCTGACAAAAATCCCTGCAGGATATAGGAAATAATTTAGAAAAATACAGTATCAATATTCCCTTAGGGTGCACAATTTCTATCTTGCCCAGATTCAGCCCCTGTAAAGGTGAATAAGGAATGCTTTACTGCAGAGCATCTCTATCCCGATGTATTGGAATGCTACATTCACCATCACTGCACTTCCTCAAGCAGTTTAGGAATGTTTTACTATTTTGGAGGTGGAGTGTTAAGAAACTGTAACATTCTTAAATGATTTAAAATGTGTGTACCACAATAAAAAAAAAACAAGCTGCAGTATAACTAATAATAATAATAAACCAGGCTCCTGAACTCCCAGCGCTGCCTTAGGAGCATATAGTATTTTCTACATTTCTTACTAAATATTTTGGTTGTCTTAATTTTATGTTTATATACCAGACTATGCTACACCAGTTTATATAGTCCCACAGCCAGATATAATCTCCAACGTTCGTGGAATTCCAGCATTTTTAAAGGTACAAGCCAACCGGTGACACGACAGAACTGAGAAGTTGTGCTTATTTTACTTCACCAAATACACAGACATTCTTCTCTCTATTTTTATCTTCTCTTAGATATTTACCTCCGACGTAGTGTATGTATTTCTGAGTGTTTGTTGTTTATATCTTCACGAACATTGCTCGTGCGGAGGGAAAGCAGGGCATCTTTTCGTGGACCTGTCCTAATCACCGACAGCTGGGGAGCGAGAGTGCAGCGTGACTTCCTTGGTCCCCGCCCCCCAGGTTGCCGGACAACCAATCACTCGTTCGCATACTCAGCTACACGATGAATCCACCAATCAACGCGCTCGTCACACCAACGTCGCCTCTTCAACTTCCTAGCGGGAAGCAGCTACCGGGAAGCTGTCCACAGACAGCAGGGATCAACGGTAAACAACCTTTTTACAGGTCATTAATCGTTCTGTAGTGATATTAAGTAACGTGTTACATCCGATTATAGTGCCACCCTCCATAGAAGATGAGATGATGACGGTTTACACCTTCATATGCTGTGCGATTATCGCGTTAGCCGCATCTAAAGCTACGTTTGGTTAGCAAAGCATCTGATTTAGGAAGCTGATCTGTTGTTGTGTTCGTACAGGTGCACGCGTCATCTAACAAAGGCAGGATGAGACTGTCCAGAGCCGAATATAAAGAGATAGTGAGGTGGACGGAAAAACTGAGACCCACCCGACAGTGTATGAAGATGCTCAAGGAAAGATTTCCGAAGTAAGCGGCCCATTGAACTTGATCTAGTTTTGCGTTCGCTTTCATTGAATGTGTGGATTTCGTGTGTATAGCTTGTGTGGCTGTGTTTTCATATGTGTCAGAGTGAAAGGACTAGAGGGTGTCCTTTAGAGGTTTTAATCACATTTACATAATTAATCACAGAGTTATGTCCACATTATGCATAGCATGATGAGTTTAAATAACAGGAAAATTATAAATTCACATCATCATTTTAAGGTAAATTCAGGGATGACAATCATATCTGTGTGTATGTGTCAATGTATTTTTTTTTATCCTTTTATTATTATTATCAAATATTTATTATCCCGTTTCATTCAGTTGTCCGGATCGACTTTAATTAATTCCATACAGGTTTCTTTTGAGGCTTTTACCACGGAATTAACCAATGTTATACCATGCAGCGCCTGCACATCCAGAAATCGAAGAGGGAGGTTAATGGTTGTGTTTGCCTTTCTCCTTGACACTGAGGGCCCTCATTTTATTGAACGTAACATGTGTAATCCCTCAAGGCCACCAGGACATCAGGGCACCATTGCTGATCCCGTAGAGGTCACTTACAAAGTCACATGTATTTGGAGCTTCCTACTTCTATTGTGCCCTAATCACCAATCGAGAAGAAGGTATCAGGTCCCCCAAGGGGACTCACCGGAGCTTGAGCTAACCTTTGTTCTTACTGTCAGCATTTTACAGAATATATCATGCCTATAAAGTGCATCCAATATCCTGTATGTTTAGTCACCACCAACGGGAGGGCCCCTGCTTGAGTCTCCTTTGGTTTTCCTTATCCAAACTATCTTCAGCAAATGGCCAATTTTACAGAAAGTGGTGCTGTTATGTGTGATAATTAAAGAAAAACATTGGCGCATTTCCGTTCCAATAATTCCGCAGTCCAATTTCTCAGTCCCGGAGGCTCTTTTGTTTAGTCTTGCTGGTTATTGTTATTTTTCCGTTCACCATAACCAATCTTGGGGAGGCCCTTGCACTTTAAAAATCCCTGAGTCTCGTCACTGGGCCTGACAGACAGACAGGCATGGCAGTAGTGTTTTCACAGCCTGCAAAATTATTCTGGTTGTCCAATCAGCTGAGCTGGGCTCTGGAGGGTTAGTGATTGGACTGGCAGGATATCAGGCTCTTAAGACATAACATATCGACTAGGCCATCCATCATCTCTTAGCATGCGCTCAGGCACAGCAGTCAGCCACCCCCTCCCCACACCCCTCCTGTCCCCTCGGACTGTGTGGGAGCCCTGCCACTGCGTAAATATTGGCCATGCTGAGGCTGGCAGGGAGAGCTGGAGTGCGGGGGTGTGTGGTTTATTAGTGGTTTGTTGTGGACAGCCCTGCACTTTAGGGGTGGGCCAAATGTATTGTTTGGGTTTTAATATTCACAGATCTAGGGAAGACGGATATCAGCATATCAGCATAATTGCGCAAGGCACTAGGTGATTTCTAAATGATGCAAGCAATGTTGAGTGAACTGCAGATTCATATGTTGTCTATCAGTGTCATGGTGATGAGGGTGCAAAAGGGGTGTGGAGGATAGCCAGTTTACTTTTCCCTCCATGATAATATAATATATACTAATATTGTATGATAGTGTTGAGCTGTAATTTTGGATGATAAATCAGTACCATTTTAAAATGTTGTAGTTTGCATTTCGTCATTGCTTTGATTAGTTATTAATTATTTCATTATTTACAATATTTTTTAAATAATGTTTTTTTTTTCCACAATAATTTAATAAATCCTGATATATAGTTTAATATATATTGCTCAGCTTTTATTTATTTATAATTCAATTAATAACAATTTGAGCATTAAGGATAAAATGAATGAATAACAACCATTAACCTGAAATATTCAAGTTCTGTATTGCGTATCGAGCTACTTCATAATCATTGCCTCAGATTGGGGACTCAATGGGAGGAATCGTTAAACTTTGGACAATATGATTGTTATAGAACCATTTCAGGGTTAATTTCCACGGAACGTCTGTCCGTCTTTCTGTTGTGCAGTGATTATGGGTGGTGGGAGGAGAGAGGGAGTGTCCGATAGACAGATAGAAAGAGAGAGATTGTGATGTGGAGTCCCTCATCTGTAACGGCTGCATAACACAGATGTTGGGAGTCATCTGTCAGCCTGGCCTCTCTCGCCGGGCCCGAGCTGCTCTGGGGGGAAAAGAATTGGACACGGTGCTGTCACTTTTTGCCCCCACTCACAATGGAGGGACATGCAAATATCAACCCCCATCCGTGCCCTTTCTTCCTCGCCCTCCTCTTAGCCAGCCACGGCGTTCTGTCTACTATCTGGACCGTGGCTAGGCATGGAGGGGCTGTGGGAGGGCTCTTCGCAGGCTGCTGCGGGGTAAAAATGTGACATCAGTCCCATCAGGTCCTTCTCTTGCCACACATTAGAATTGGAAATGATGGGATGCTCTCTGAGGCCTTGCCTGGCTTCCCCCGGGTCTAAAGGGGACCCCGGTCCTTCCACTCTTTGTCCCCAGAGAGAGTGTATGTAAGGAGAGCGAGGGGGGGGGGGGGGGGGGGGGGGGGGGGGGGGATGTGAGAGTCCTCTGTGTCCGTCTGTGCTATATTATGAATGAATTTGGATCTAATGATCAGCCCCCCCCCTCTTTAAAACCCCATTCAGCTCGCACCTTGTATGGCTTTCACAGTCATCAAAGTTGGAGGGTGTGCAGAAAGGGGCAGATGCCTCCGTTCTGGAAAATACTTAAAAAAAAAAAAAAAAAGTCTGAAGCCATCCCTCCCCTTTAAACACAACCAGTGCCTCTCTCTCTCTCTCTCTCTCTCTCACACGCGCGCGCGCACACACGCAGCTCCCTGGTGAGGAGTCCCTGAACGTTTTTTGAATCGGGCCCTAATGTGCCGTTTTCATCAGCACTGAGGCGGGCTGCAATATGGTGCCGGGGCGCGCTCTGGGAATATGAATGTTGATTAAGCATGCGTTCAGCCTTTTGAAATTCTGAAGAAGTGTCAGAATAATGGATGTTGAGCAAATGTCAAGCATTTGTTAATTTCTCTGTTATTTGGGGTTTATCTAGCATGATCTTTGGGAGGAAGGCGCGGGGCAGGGTTGTTGTGGCATGTGCCATTGATATGGTGATTTCTTGGCTACAGACACTTTGTTTTTGATGGTAATATCTTGGCTCAGGACGAAGCTTAGGGAGTTGCTCATTGATTATTTATTGTGGCTGTAGTGTTTATCTCTCTTCTTTAAACATGCTGCTTAAACCTAGGGATTTGGTAACAGGCACGCTGCATTAAACTAGCGGGCTCTTGATGCATTTTGTTTAACTTAGATCTCAGAACCTCAGAAAATAATTAAAAATATTTTAACTTAAAAAAAAAAAATGTATACCGTCATGCATGCCTTTATTATTTAACCTTTTTAAGACGTGGCCTGTTACAAAATGCCCAAATGACTGTTTTCCCGATTTTTGCGTAGTTTAATTTGAAGGAATCAAATTCTGTTTTTACAAATTGTATTGTCCTTCATTAAGTAATCCACTGTTATTAACTGTTGTATTGCCCAATGTTCATACTTAAAATATATCCATTTTGAGTTTGAAAGCCTTTACTAAAGCTCACCTGCATTTGGATTGGATTGAGGCTGAAAAGTAATCGCATGCCTTTTAATCCCTTTAATTTAAAGGTGCCAGATAGATTGTCTCTGGATTCAACTCTGATTTCCACTGTTAAATCAACTGAGTTGCACGGTTATAGCTCTCGTGGAGGTGGAATTCCACAGCTACTCTATAGCCTGAAAGTGGCAATGACATTACCCAGAGACTGATGTAGTGCAGAGCCTGTGGGGGCAGCCCCGACGGCCTGCAGTGCGCGGTCTCTCACTTCTGGCTGCCCATATTGAACAACACACAAACTGGCAGCTGGCGCTTCTGGGTGCAACCCTGGAAGGCTGAGAGGATGGCAATGGAACTAATTCCACAGCTTTATGTGGTTAGATGAACAGTGGACGGGTGAAGGGATGAATGCGGTGTGAGGGGAAAGAGGTGAAAGCTGTGCTGAGTTTACAACTTCATGCCAGGCTAAGGGGTTCGTGAATAATAGATGCAATCAATTACTTGATTAGGAAGCACAGGGATGACTTCTTCCTCATCATATCATAGGGACGTTGTCCAAGCACACTCGATAGATTGTAAAGCCTCCTCGCCTCGGTCGATCAAATACAGTAAGGTGTGGCTTGCAGTGATTCTAATGGACATTATGTCGAAGGTTAAAAACTGTGGTTATTGGTTATAGGACAGAATAAGAAGTTGGAATTATTGACACAGGAACATGAGCTGTTGTGAGTAAGACCAACAAATTATTTGCTCTACTTCACATCTGTGTCTTCCCTCAATCCCCAGAGCGATGAACGCTCAAGAGGAAAGCCGTAGCGCAGTTTAGCTGGACATCTATGGTAGCGGGGTTTTCTGGCTCCCGGGTTCTTTTTTTACATACCGCGATCAATTGCAAAAATAAAGAATGAAACAAATTGTCCAGAATGATACAAGTTTCCCAACCACGCTTGGGGGAGTAGGCAATTGGTCAGCGTAATGTGTTTCTTTGCCAGACTAGTAGACGCTCGCCACTTGACGGATAACATGGGCCTCGCTTTCAATTTTCCATGAGAGTGTGCAAAAACGGCAGTGACAATAATTGCAGTGTGACAGAGGCAACACGCACACACGTTAGTCTTCGTCACAGGCGGGGGGGACTTGAAGAACCTCAGCTTTCAGGAGGAATCACAATTAGGTCGGTGATCGTGGACTCTTTACCGCTCCTTCCGCCACCATTATATAATACTTGTGACATCTCAGGGCACCTCAGCAGACAGAAATTTTAAAGATTGTAATAAAGTGAAGGGGGCTGGGAAGGGGCTCATATTTTTCGTCTATTAGGACAATGGTAGGCAGTGGGGAGGCCCTGTTGTACTTCTGCCATTTATGTGCACAACACCCCTGCAGGTTTCCTCAGTTTTCTATGGCCTTCTGCAGAGAGGCAGTGGGGCGGCAACTGTTGGAAAATGTTGTGGAATGCCATCTGAGTCGGGCTTTTAGTAAGTCCTCACTTACACGAGATAAATATATATATATATATACGTATACGTATATAGTGATTTGTATGAATACAATAATTGAATAATTAAAGGTAAGGTGAAGGTAAAGGTGTAAATGGAATCAATAATACAAGTCTACGATTTGTTGTTGTGTCGGTTGCAACAGAAGGTGTGCTTAACTGTTGTTTTGCTGGTAGAAAGTAGTGTCGAGCAAACAAGTGTGCTCATTATGCAAGTATTTGTTTGAGGCTTCGTTGACACACTGAGATTTGTGTTTGTTTCTATCGCTTGTCAAAATATATCAGATTTATACATTAGCACATAAAGATTCATTTTCTACACATTTGTTTAGCTGCTGATGGTGGTAGACTTAGCAGGGAAACAGATGTTAGCCTTTTGCCGATCAGCATGTGTAATTAGCAGCATTTGCATATCCAGGGTGCTTAACCCACACTCAGCTGTTTTATACTTTGCAAAACGTTGATCTTTTGGTTAGGGGCGTGCTTAATAAATTATTGTCAGTAGCTTTTGTTCAATGAAGAAGGCCCTGGATAGAATTTAAAGGCAAAATCTGCTTGGGAGATATTACCTGATAATTATGCTAATAGAGGTATGGATAACAATATAATGGAGGATACCAAGCAGTAATTTTCATACAGTTTGTTTCATTCCTTTACCGAAATAGCTTCATCACCATTAGTAAAAAAAAAAAAAAAAAAAAAAATGTACGTGCTATGCCTCAATTAGCCAGTTCCATGCCCCGAAGAGTCGCACCATGCAACACTCCCTGCATGCACAACCACCAAATGCTAAGTAATGTCGCAACATATGATACCGATGCCATTAGCCAGGTGGCTTTCATTACCCAAATTACAGCTATTGTTTATAATTAATTATTTGTAAATAGGAAGAATCTGAATATAATTGATCACTTGAGTTTCCCTCGTCTCCTATTAATTATGTCAATGGGAATTTCTAGGCTTTTCCCTGCCCCCCCCCCTTTTTTTTTTTTTTTTGTTTGCATGTTACACTGATACACTTTGAATGCATGAGGAAATAATAAGGCAATTCAAAACTCAAACTTGAATTTGTCAGATTCATAACCAGTGGTGAGCCTAGCTGGCTCCATAGAGCCTGAAGCAACTGGCCAGACAGGCACACCAGCTCAGTGACAAAATGAAAGTGCCTAATTGTTTTTAATTTAATCTGCTGCTTCACTATTTTGGATGCCAGTGCACATTAATGCTGCGTCTTGTGTTGTAAGGACGGGTAATTAGGTTGAGAGTGAATGATTCCCTAACCGCTCTTCTGTCTCCCAGCCTTCTGTTTCCCTATGTTCTAAATTATATCCAGGAGGGAGCGATTCCTTTTTTTTTTTTTTTTTCTCTCCTCTCATAAAGGTCAATGTAAGAAATGTGATGCAGTGTCACAGACTCTTTTTTTGAAATTAGTGTTCAAAGGTGTTCTTTGTTTGCTGTAATATATTTCAAAAGGTGATGACTATAACTGAAACAATGAACCGAGTAGTTTAAGTGAGTACGGTAGTGGTTGATAAATTCACTTTTATACTTTGACATGTTGCCCCCTGCATAAAATAGCTTTTCAGATATCGTCTTAATTTATTAAACAGTCATTTTAAATGAGTGACATCAATTTAACCCTCACTTTTTTATTCTTTTGGTTAATGTTTCAATTTAATCATCATTGCCAAAGGGAAAATAATGTCAAAAATATCAAAGATTTTAGTTTCAAACTTTTGTTCTAAAATATTTTATGCAGAGACTAATTGTGCTGCCTACATCATCAAATCGGATACCATTTTTTTTTTTTTTTTTTCTCTCCTCTCATAAAGGTCAATGTAAGAAATGTGATGCAGTGTCACAGACTCTTTTTTTGAAATTAGTGTTCAAAGGTGTTCTTTGTTTGCTGTAATATATTTCAAAAGGTGATGACTATAACTGAAACAATGAACCGAGTAGTTTAAGTGAGTACGGTAGTGGTTGATAAATTCACTTTTATACTTTGACATGTTGCCCCCTGCATAAAATAGCTTTTCAGATATCGTCTTAATTTATTAAACAGTCATTTTAAATGAGTGACATCAATTTAACCCTCACTTTTTTATTCTTTTGGTTAATGTTTCAATTTAATCATCATTGCCAAAGGGAAAATAATGTCAAAAATATCAAAGATTTTAGTTTCAAACTTTTGTTCTAAAATATTTTATGCAGAGACTAATTGTGCTGCCTACATCATCAAATCGGATACCAGTATATCATTGGCTTTAGTAATTCTATTATGTGTTGGCTGTGTTTAAGGCTAAAAAGTACAGATGCATGAGTTTTGAAATAAAAGTATTTGAAATGTTGTTTTATTTTTATACCCTCTGAGCAAGGGGTTAAATCCCTAAAACGGAGGGATCATGACTTAAGGAGGTGGATATATTACAGTAAAAAATGTAATGCTACTGTTCAGCAGGCAGATGAGATCCCCATTGTAACACTGCGCTTGGCTCCATATTTTAGCATGGAGTGAGCATACTGTACCCAGGAGAGTACAGGTTGGATATACATTAATGTAAAGTCTGCAATAACTTACTATTAATGTCTGTCAAATGGAAAAAAAGGACATCCTACAATATGAGACCGATGTAAAACTTGACAGACTCAATAAAATGCAGACAACTTATGGTTGGGATCCAGCTATCTGCAGCCATCCCTTTTCATCACCCTCATTTTTTTTTTCCCCCCCGAAAGCTCAACATTATTTGGTTTGTTTCGGTGCGTCGCTTCTTTTGAGCAGTCCTCTTGCAGTCTATAAAGCTGATTATGTACGAAAGAGAAACTAAAAAAGTCTCTGAAGTTTTTAGTGTCACTGAAACAGATATGTTTTCCCAGATATTAAGCGCAGTTTATGTCCCTTTAAAGTTAACAGGGTATAGATTTAGCAATTAGGCAGTAATCATGCTCATTATAGAGAGTAATCCATTTAAAGCCTAACAGATGTCTGTTCCAACGGGGGGATCGCGATGGTCCCATGCCAACAATAAGGCTGTAATGTTGCTGAAATGCTCAGGTGCAAGGTTGAAGTGTGGAAGACATTTTTTTTCCCTCCCTTAAGTGTCCACATGTTGACAGTTGATCATTTAATGGCCCACTTAATTGCAGTGGCCCCTTCGTCCCCAAGCGTCATTGTAAATTAATGCTGAGGTGGCATTTTTCTTTTTTTTTGGTGGTTTTGTTCTGAGGGTCCCACCCCTGCTGCTTCTTTACTTCAAACACCTTGTCCTTCTATTTTGCACAACTTTGTCTTGGTGATGGGCTGAGAACCACACAGTTGTAATATTTAAGAATTTGAGCTGTTCTCCAGCCTGAGCCTTAAAACAGTTTTTAAATCGGGAGAACTCAGGATGGCGGAGCAAGTGGTTATAAAGTGCTAAACTACACCAGTGGTGTAAATGTTTCTTTTATGACGTTATGGTCGCAGGCTGAGACTCTGAGACGGAAAGCGCGGTTTGAGATTCCATTTGGCTTTGTTTACATGTCACATGGTTGTTTCGTGGTTTCCAGTGATTGATGTTGAAGGCCTACGTGGACTCCATATTTCAATGCAGATTGGGAGCATCAGCTCTGTATTTACATCCCATTCTCAGGTGACTTGTAACGAAAAGTCCATTAAATTTAACAATCAAATGCACTGAGAGCAGTACACGGAGAAGCGGAACCACTGGAGACCATCTGAGCAGGTTTAATGTGTGCACGCATGCCAGTGCAGGGTTGATTATTTATTTATTTTTAATGCATGTTGGAGGTGTGTACCATCCAATTAGAATAATGTCTGTCACCACTCTAAATATCTTCAACCCCAAGGATTCAGTGGGGGTTGGGAGATGTGATTCCCCGTCGGAGCTGCCTGTTTTCTAGTTTTGCCTCGCTGCCAGGTGTTTGACATTGACTGGAGCTGGAGATGAATGTAGCTTATGGCAACCCGTGGAATTGACCGACTCCTGGGAGCCCCAGCTTCCTGCAGTGAAAGTTTCCATTTTCAAAGAGCCATCAGTTGTAGTGGGAGGGCTCCCGAACGGCCCCCATATGCCAGCACCGACGGCGAGGCAGGAAAGCTTTCCCATGTCGGTGTGTTGCTGCAGCACTGGCGCAAACAAATGCACACACAGCGGTCATCTCCGCTTTGCAAAGAAACGTCTGTCCGCGCAGCAAGTGCAATCGCACATGCGTGTGGCGTTTCCCCCCCCCCCCCCCCCCCCCCCCCCCCCCCCCCCCCCCCCCGAGTGAGTGGACATGAAGCCAAGTAATGATTTCCACGAACTTCATTCATTTCTCGAAAATTTTTTGTGTTCAAAGTTTGTCTTCCTATCCTTTTAAAACGGCAGTGTTATTTCAATGAAGAACAATTGAGCTTTCACCACTCTTACAAGAGGGAAAGGCGATAGAAGAAGATGGTAGGAATGAGTGAAAGGAGAAAAAAAAAAAAAAAAGAGCAGGCTATATTTTTCTCATCTCTCGAACCACACACACACACACACCAACCTCCCCCCCCTTTCGCGAAGCCCCCCCACACCATGGTGGCGGGAATCTTTTGTCAGAGGTGTTCATCTGGAACAACTTTGCCACACTTGTTTTCATGTTCTTTTAGATTACAGGGCAGCTGGCCCCGGCTTTGAAGCCCCCCCCCTCCCTCTCTGCCTTTGTCTCTGTGCAATGCACTCTGGTAATTAACTTTGTCCTTCTTTTATTTGTTCCAGTCACTCGCAGTCCACTCTTCTGAGCATCTTCTCCCTGGAGTACCAGGTTAGAAGTTTTCTTCCTTTGTGAGCCCTGACAGGTGCCTAATTGAATGATGAATGTCCCTTTATTTCTTTGTAATTGAACTGCCAGCTCTCTGATTGGTTTGGAGGATGCCCCCCCCGCCCGCCCGCCATACCCACGTTTATTTCACCTCCCCCCCCCCCCCCCCCCCCCCCATCCTCCCTCCCACTCGCATTCACGTCAAGGGCCCTCGCTCGCCTGAGCCTCGGTGGATGTCTGCCAAGCCTTCCCATCCGTCTGTCTAATAACATCTAGCCCCTGCTTATTTGGTGGACCTGTAATAAATTATGCTAAACCATTATTATTCTGACAATAATAATTTCCCCGTGTAGTGCGGCTGCGTGTGCTAAATGTTTGCTGACTCGCACTGTCACTGCCGCTTTCCACGGCTGACAGCGGATGATGATAAATGGCCACTGCCGCCAGTGGCAGAAGGCAGCACAGGCAGAAAATGGAGTCATTTATCATCCTCCTGACAGGTGTCAGTCACACTGCTTGTCTCGGCGGAATTACTTTTTTTTTTTTTGTGTCTGTGTGTGTGTGTGTGTGTGTGTGTGTGTGTAGTAGTAGTTTTTAAATAAGTTGTTTTTTAACCAATGCTCTTCCTCTTTAATCCCATCCTCCCCCTACTCAGAAAATATGGCAGTTGAATTGCACGGAAATGTCAGGGAGCGGAATGGGGTCATTGTTTGATCGAAAAAGGGGAAATGAATACAAGGTTTGAGTGAGGGGGTGGGGCGGGGGGGGTGGCGTTAACGGGGGTCTGAACAAGGTTGCCTCGGTACACTTTGAACCCCCCCTGCAAACTTATTGAAATGAAATCACTGTGACCCAAGATTTCCTGCACTTGTTCGTATACAATAGAGAATGAAAGGTTGAACAATTTTACATTATGGCCTGTACGTACAATGTACACCTTGCCTTTTGGTAAATAATCTGTGTTCTCGTGATTTTTCTTAATATTGTTATTAAATCTGTCGCCATCTCTTGACAGAAACGAACAAAGAGAACAATTTCCAGACATCACACGCCAGATGTTATTGAAAGCCACTACAAAAGGTAGTATAACTTTATTGCTCTCCTCTCCTCTGCCGTGTATTCTTTCCCTTATGTGGCTCGCCGTTGTTTCCCTTCTTATCCTATTTCCCCCGCTCCTGCGTATTTTCTTTGTTTTCTGGTGTCTAACTGTAGCGTGGACTTGCCAAAGTCACGCCAGACGAGTAGGTGGGCCACCCTGACAGTTATAATCTCCTCCAAGCAAATCACCACCCTTTAGGATTCCTTCCAGACCTCCGCTTGCACCTGCTAAGCCCAGAAGCACTGTTCTCCATGTCAAAATGGAAACCCTGTAAAAAAAATTAAAAAAATAACTAACCAGCTGCTGGACATTTGCCTTACACAGGCTTATGATGGGATGATTACCTGTAATTCAATGAATCCAGATAAATTGGAAAAAAGAAGAAAAGGAATTAAAAAAAAAACAGGACTGCGGGGGTGGGGGGGTGGGGAGCTCTTTGCATATTGCAATTAGTCTTTATCTATCTTATTAGGCCATTGTTCTGGAGAAAGCAAGATTGGATAATGCACTTCTAATCCACTTCCAACAACAAACCTCAGAGACGATCTGGCTAAGATCTGAGGGGAGCTGCTGCTTCTCGCTGGCGAGGGAAAAAAGGCTTTTTGGGCGGCAGGGGTTAACTAACTATCATATGCTTGTCTGGCGTGGAGGAAATTTGAAGCCCTTCAAGCACCGCTGTTTAAACCGCACCAAGCCTGCCATATGCCACCCAGGGCAAAGTCATCGGGGACATTAGCATGTCTTGGCTAGCCTGGTCTAGTCCCCCTCTACCCTTCTGTCTGCCTTTTTGGTCCATGTGGTTTTTTTGTTCACTGCTGCTGTTGTTCTTCTTTGTCACAATAAAGGTATCTAAATGAAAGCAAGGTCCATCCCTCTGCGCCTGTCCTGCTGCAGTTGGCCAATGAGGTAATGACATAACCTTTAGTTTTTTTTCATTTCATTTGAAAATATTCTAAACTGATGTTTTTTCTTTTTTCTATGAATGGATAGACCCCCCCCTGGCCCCTCCTGGTCTGTTAGTCATTATCAAAATTGGTAAAAAAATAGTCTGCTTCATTATCAATTATTTGCTGTAATTAACTCTCACCTATTAAGCAGATGTGAAAATAGTTTTTGTGTTTTATTATGCCATTTTGTAAATTGCACTTCAGACAGAGTTTCTCCACAAACTGCAGACAGGTGAGGACAGGGTCATTGGTTAATTCCTCTCTTCATCACCTCATCATTTGTTTACTTTAGGCTGTCGGTGTGGAATTTGATCTCAAGTTGATTTGGCTGCAATTGTTATCCATACAAAGAATTATATATTTACTTAAAACCAAATAATAATAATAATAATAATAATAATAATAATAATAATAATAATAACATAATAATTATGATTATAAAAATAATATAAAATTCACCTATGTGTTTGGATTGTGTCTACCTGTAATGAAATAGAAACATTTCTTACATTTTGTACCCAGTCAGTAAATTATCATTTCCTTTTGTGTAGTGTCGACGAATCAATCAACGGTTCCCATTCAGTGAACCTGAATTACTATAGAATCAACACTTTTTAGATTGTTACATGATTTTAAATGCTACTGAGTTTTTCTTTTCTTTACTTGTCACTTGAATATATTATTCCTCTTGTTTCTCTTGCTTTGATTGTGAGAAGCGGCTGTGTGACCTTTTTAACATATTTAAATGCACATTTAAATTTTTATTGGTGCTTACACCAGGCAATGAGATTTGAGGGTTTCTTTTAAAATAAGAGTAGTTCTTATGCATCAGTGGCACCTCAAAGCTAACTGCCATTATTCATTCTCCATTTAATTGACACATGTTTTTTTTTTTTTCTCCAAATGATTAAATTCAGCTCAGAGATAACTGTCTATGAACCATTTAACTGTCATTTTAATATGCTACTTAACATTTAAACCAAGCACTCATGGTCTCCCAGATCGCTAATTGATGTAGTTTCATCCCTTTTATGATACAATATATCTCCAACAGAGGGAAATGATTAACAATGATGAAAACTGTTCATGGATTTCTTTTTTCATTTTTTTTTTTACCCCAGAAAAACTCCATTATATTTTTTTTATAATTTTTTTCATGTTTTATATCGATCTTTACGTGAAGGTTCCCTAAACATACAGGCTCTGGATGAGGTGCATATTAGCTTTTGGTGGCTATTAAAACCAGAGTTTTCCTGAACAATAATTATTTTCTGCAGGAATTCCGTGCCGTGTGAATTTTAGTCACGCGTTAAACCCGGGGAGTGCCGCGGTCTGACCGGCGAGTGGAGATGCACTCGTGATTAATATGAAAATTAGGAAGACGCAAGTACCTGAACTAATCAGGTGGTCCTTATTCAGCCTGGGCCAGCGTGGGTAATGTTGCACATTTTTCATGTGTCAGCCCAGATGGGGGTTACCCGGAATCTGATGCGTTTTTGCTAGGCAGAGGTGTGAATGGAGAGCAGGGCCAGCAAGCACGGGGATGAGAGAAGAGAGGGAGAGAGAAAAAGAGGAGTGTAGTGGGAAGAGTGTAGTCAACAAGCTGCAGGCTACGCATTCAAAGACTAGAATGCTCTCGGAGGTCTTAATGAAGCTGTAAACTCTGCGCTCCCCCCCTTAATTATTATAGACGTGTTAAGGCTAACTATACGAGCAGCCTTCTTTGTGCAATATTATGGAGATGTTAACAAAGACAACTCCGAGTAAGAAGACATTGTTTAGACAGAAAGCCTCCCTGCTCCCAGCGTCACCAGGAAGCACCACTGGAGAGATGAAACGAGGCATCCTCGCCACAGGCTGAGGGCAAATTCACTTTTTTGGTCCCCAATTACGCTAACAAGAGAAGGGGAAAAGAAAAAAATATATCTTTGGCTGCAATTATGTTGCGTTTCATAACAAGCCGGCTAGAAATGGCAAAGTCTCGTCGCAATGTTTTTAATTCCCTCTGTAATAAAGAGGCTGTGGAATACAGTTGTGAGTAACTCCACAAGTCTTCTCGTGATACATATTGTTTAAACAAAGGAAAATGATAATAATAATTGGGCCTCGTACTCCGTTTACCTTTAATGCTTGTGCATGCATCCATACGTTTTACCCTTCCTGCTCATTTAACAAAATAATTGCACATCGCGTAGGCCTCGAAAATAGCTGTTGTTTTTTTCTGGCCAAACCTTTGTTGCAGGACTACTTTTTATGTTATTAATATTGAATAATGAGTGGAAAAATGTACTGGAAGGGATGAAGTCTGGTAGACGCCTTCGGTATGCTGCTCCCTCACCTGTCGGAGCTTCTTCTCGTTGTCCAAAACCAAAAAAAAAAAGCAACGCACACCTCTCAAGGTGTGTTCGAGGGTGCTGCAGCCATAGGTTCTGTCCTGCCTATTATCAAGGACCGCATTTCCTCAGTCCCTCCGGTATACGTCCCGGTTCCTCCACTTTTTTTTTTGCCTCGGTGATCATTCTATGATTAAAGCTCTGCATTGTCTCCGGCCCGGTGCAGAGCGTGCGCTGCTTTGTCACGCCAGATGAGAGACTACGGTCGTCCATCTGACAGAGGCAGAGGCAATTCTAGCTCGGCTGCATAATGGGCAATCTCTTGTTCCTGTGGGAAAGGTTATTGCACAGCGAGGCATTCAAAGACCAATTTTCACGGGGGGATTGTCGAAAAGTTGGGTCAAGGTTTGAAAATGTAATAATATCATTTAGGAGACATTACAATCATTATTTGCTGTATGACATCAGCCCAAGTTAGACTGGCTGTATAATTTCAGTGCCATATTCTTTGGGGGGGGGAAAAAAAAAAAAAAAATGTCTGTAGTTGTGCTGAGATTTAGTCGAAAAGGGTTGTAAATGGAGCGGGTTCTCCAGAGAGAGATAACAATTCCACTTCCTTTTATGTTATGAAGCTGCATTAAGTCCCTACTGTCTGTTTTTGTTCAGGCTAATTCTCTCCTTTTTTTTGGTTTTCCATCCCTGTAAAGGTGGATCTGTCTCCTGCACTGATGGCTCGTATCATCCTGGACAGATTCCTCCAGGACCTGGAGGGCGGAATGCGTGAGTAACACTCTTCCATTTCACATTTTGTCCTTTCTACCCCCCTCCCCCATCAGTCTTAATTGTAGCACTTTGTCTTTGGAATCTCTTTCGGTTTAAATCCCGATTCCAGCTCTAGCTGCTGTATTTTCTCGCCCGTCCAAGGCTAATGAGAGACAGGCCACGTTTAGTGGTAGCTGCATCCCGGGGCACATGACTGGCAATTAAGCACTGGGAGGACCACCCACTTCTCAACTGGGTGTGGATCAATGCTAGCTCACCTCATCAGTGTTATTTATAATGCCCCTGATTTCTGCCCTCGCCCTCTTTCTCTCCCCCCCCCCCCCCCCCCCCCCCCCCCCCCCCCTCTCCCCCCCCCCATCCCATCCATCTAGCCTCCTACCTTCTCTTCTTCCCTCGTTTCCCTCTCTTGAGGAAAAGTTTGGTAGAAAAATCAAACCATTCCTAGGTAGCACAGAGGGCCTGACGCAAGTCATTTTGTTGTTGTGTGTGCGTGTGCGTGTGTGTGCGTGTGTGTGTGTGTCAAAGACATTGTCCAGAGATTTTGCACATTGTTTTTAAATTATTTTATGTTTTATGTACATTGCTTGGCAGTCATAATAGCAGCTATGCTTGAATTTGCCTATTTTTCCTCTCTCTGTTGCCACTTCTCCTTAACCTGGGATAACCAAAACATGGGGAATTTCTGTAGTACTGTATGTGTGGGTGCCTGTGTGCATGCGTCTGCGCAGTAGTCGGTGCTTGGCGAGTGAATCGCATGATGTCCAAAAGACGTGCTTCCAATTTAATCAAGAAAGAGATTAAAGTGGATGTGTGTTATTTTCAACTTCGCCACAGCACAGCCATTTGTCAAAGTCAAAGATGTGATTGCTTTGGACCCGCCGTTATCCACTGCCTGTCAAAATACTGGTCTGAGCAGCTTGTAGAACAGGGCATTCATCCAAGGAGAAGCACTCCGTCTCACATAATAGCACATTGCGCCCCTCCATCTCCATACAGTGAAAACATGCTTTATTATTGCTCAGAATGGCTTTGCTGCAGATGAAACTTCCCGCATGATCTTTGATTAATTTCAGTGTTGCAACCATCTTGTTGGAAGCGACTCAGTGTTGCAGGCTGGTGAGTAATGTTGTGTTCCTTCCTGTTCCGAGTGAGTCTGGGTGGCTTTTTACAGGATAATCATCAGCCAATCAACAGCTGACAGGACACGCGTGGAAAAACGCCAATATGTTTCGGATCAGATTAAATTTCACTTAAAATATTATCTGGTAAACATAGCATCACTGTTATCTGCTATATGGATAAGACATATTTTCAAATGAAGATTTAATAACGATGCATTTCCACCGTTGCCGGCGATAAAGTCAGTGGCGAGTGAGGGTGACTTTTGTTTTTAAAGAGCTCCTCTGCAATCTCCTCGCGACCCGCCTGGCCTTTTGCAAATGAATCGCTGCCCGCATGGGCTGCACGGTCAAATCATCCAATCTCCCAGTGTGTGTGTGTGTGTGCGCGCGCGTGAGAGAGACGTCATTAATGTGTTTCCATTATGAAACAATGCAAGGATAATTGTCTTTGTTGGCAATTAGCTAACAGGTTGGTTCAGTGCTATCGGCAGGCATATCTGTCACGGCCCCCCCTGCAACCCCCAGAGTGTGCTCCAGCGTGCGCGTGCGTGCGCGTGTGGGTGTATGTGTGTGTTTTTGTCAGACTCCATAGGGAGGGCAAGCAGGCAGGCGCACTGCAAAGATCAATAGACTTCTATATAAGGGACATTACCCCCAACTGGGTGAGTGGGCTTGCCTTTGCCTCGCACCATCGTTTTTTTTTTTCTCTCTTTTCCCCTTCCCTCTCCCTTTGCATTTAAGAGACACAGGAATGGGGCCTTTGGGAGAGTGGAATATATGTACAATCACTAGTGCTGGATCGATACAGAGTTTTAAATTGTTTTCTGTCCCTTCCTTGTTTTGTTTGGCTCTCTTGTTGTAGTGCCCCCCCACCCACCACCACCACCACCACCACCACCACCACCACCACCACCACACCTCACCCATGAGAAAAGCACCAGCCAGTGAGCTACCTCCACCCTTTCTGTGCTGCAAAAGTATTGGAGAGAGTATCAGTGGAGCATAACGAAAGACTATCTGGCTTTTGTAAATAAATCGATACATTCAAAGCAGTTTGATCACGTATTGAATATGACATCAACGTCCATAATGCTCCTCGACTTATGGAAACACGCTAGGCAGAAGGGGAGGAAAGGTCACATTGGCGCCTTTCGCTGGTAGTATCCAATTTTGGCAGGTCAATATAAAGCAGCTCTATTTATGATTTTAAGGAAATACACTGCAATATACACTACTACTACACGAGAGAGGGGTTCGTTTTATACGTCGGAATTCTTTTCAGGATTTTCCGCCTTCACATCCATGTCTTCTGAAAGGAGATGTGCGTGTGACAGGTTAGTTTAGAGGCCTGTGTGAGCCAGTGTATAATGATTTAAAAAGACATTAAGCGCAGGCAGTAAAACATTTATTTTCATTAAATATTTTCGTTTCATTGCTGTTTTTCTATATATTGATTTTTCAATTTTCAGGATCTGTATTCGGTGCCCGTTATTAGTTACTCATCCAGGGCCCAAAGTGATCATTAAACGTTATATTTATATGTTCATAAAGGGCTTCTAAAACCTCCTGCACCTATATATATACACACACGCACACACACACGCACGCACACGCACGCACGCACACACACACACGCACGCACGCACACACACACGTTTATAACAATGAATGAAAAGCTGATGATTGAAATAAACTGTAAAATAAATAATTTTCTCACAGTAATACATGACAAATAATTAAACTATCAACAATTATACTTGGACAGGTGAAACATACAGGATTAGACCCACACTCATGACAAGTTTCAGCAAGTTGTGGAAATAATGAAATGACATTTTTTAAATACGAATTTTGTCATTCTAAATCTAACTCTCAGAGTCCCTTGCGGGCACATTGGGGGAGCTGCTGCTCTTTCCTTTCCTCTTCCCGCTATCTCTACATCTCTTCTCTATTCCTCCTTCGACAGGAGTTGATGTGCCTCTAGATTTAGACTTTTTTTTTTTTTCCTTTTCGAGGAGGCAATTTTGCCAGCTATTTGACCTTTTCCATTTTCCCAAGGCCCCGGCTCCAGATTAGATTGCTGCTCCATGTTTTGTAACTATGTGATTCGACCGCCTTTTTTTTTAAGATTTATTGTCACATTCCTTTACAGAAGCCTCGTACGCGAGGTTATAAATGTCCCGCGTTTGATGTTAACACTGTGAGAATGTTAGCGTCGACTGCGATCCTTTGGTTTCCTTGACAGGATTCATAATAGCTTCAGTGTATTTTTTTATTTATTTTTTGCAGATCAGACGTGTTGATAGCTGATATTGTATTACGTTTTATCCAGTGAAACGTACTATCCGCTATGGTTGTTGAGGTTGTGTCTTCAAGTGCTCCTCGCCTCTCTGCGATGGTTGGATCTGATGTGCATGTGCCTTTTTCTTTCCAAATAATAAAAGCAAGGGCGCTTCATTAGCAAGAAGGTGGTCGGGGGGGGGGGGGGGGCGGGGGGGGGGGGGCGCGCAGGGGGGGGGGGGGGAGTGAGGACGCAAAGGCAGCGTGAGTGTTTCTGTGCTTTTTGTGTATGCACGCGAGGGGCGGGTGCGCAGGAGGTGAGCATCAGCGTGGCACTTCACTTGACAAGTATACTAATTACTCCTTTTCAGCAGTGAAGCTCCAGTCAGCCCCTGCCACAGTCTAATGGCCTGACCGAGGACGCCTTTCTTCATAGCAGCGCCTTCCCAGATTTACCATTACTACGACTTCACACACACACACACGCACGCGCACACACACACACACACACACACACACACACACACACACACACACACACACACACACACACACACACACACACACACACAGACACACAGACACAGAAATGTGCAGTCCTATCTAACTGCTATCAGGGAGAATCAGGTGGAAGCAGATCAGTTCTGCCCCAGTAACCTCTTCAGGGACTGGGCTCCTCCTGCACAGGAGATACCACCTCATATCATCAACCAGCACGTACACACGTAGCCACAGATATCTTAAAAAAAAAAAAAACACACACACACACACTCACATATTTTTTTCCTTTCGTCTCCCACTCGCAGTCTCACTCTCACTCTCTCTCTTTCCCCATCTTAATTTTTTTTTTTTTTTCAATACGGGAGGATAAATTTAAAAGGAGTAAATTGGAAAATCAAATGAGGGCTTTAGGCAGCCGCAGAGATTTGCAGAGCTGTCGGCCAGCGTCGGAGAGCCTCATCCATCATGTCCCACAAGTAGTCAATTCCTCTAGTATCTGTAAATGTTTTCAGATATTAGCCAATTTATATGCCCCGAGATTCATCATGGAAAATCAGCTTTAGCGGCGCACATTATCAGGACCTGTCTCTCCCTTGCTCCATGAAGTTTGATGAACGAGTGGCCCTCCACAGCTCAATGGCTTGTGCATGGGGAGTGTGGGTGGAAAGGGGGGGGGCAGACAGAGGAAATGGGTACCCCCCCCTTCTTTGGGGGAAAAAAATAAGTGGGTTTTTTAATTAATAAACAAACTTGCAGAGGAGCTCATCAGTGTCGGGGGCAATAACAATCGTCATCCGTTACTGTTTATTGAGGCCCTCCCTCAACAAATGTTGCAATCTAATGAGGTTTCGCGCCATTTTTTTGTGTGTCGGAGATAATGGCTTGTTCACCCTAGTGGAGAGGGGAAGAGTAGTTACAAATGATGCAAGTCAGCAATGAGAAATCAAGCCAAGGTTATCTCGCTGTTTACCTTTGCTTGATATAGTTTATCTTGCTTTGGAATTGCATATGAAAACGGGCTCGTGATTTGTTTGCACTCGTTGTTTTCTTTTGCGGAAATCCCGGTGGAGGCGTCGTGTTTCGCATCAATTTTTTTTTTATTCTCCTCCTCCGCTGTTTTCTCTTCTCAGATGTTGACGATCTGATGCGGTACCTTAGTCAGAATTTACAACAACGTGGGACAATTACAGTAAATTTTGCGAATGTTTACAAGGCGCAAAGTTGTGCTGCAGGGCTTTGTTCTCCGTGCCTGGTGTTCCTGAGATTATGCTTTTTTTTATTTTTCTCAACGTGTTTTATGTGCGCGTCTGTGTGCATCTAAAGAGCATCGCGTGTGTGTGTGTGCGCGCGCGCGTGTAGCAGAGAGGAGCTCGGGGTGTCATAGAGGAGTCTCGCAGTGCGAGGCGGGGACGCCTTTAATAAATGTATGCTGATGTTCCCAGGCTGCAGCGAAGCGAGGGCCCTGTTGTTATTTACTGCCGTGTTTGTGCACGGCAGCGAATCCTCGGCCGGCAAATGGCATTACGGCCCGTGATGAATGAGCATTAGGGTAAACTCATTTTAAAAGCATCCTGATTTATTAGCCGCGTGGCCTTCCATTTTCATCAGGTCACTGCTTGGCTGAAATTCCACAATGTCAGCGCCAAGGTCACCTTTTTATGGCTATTTTTAACCCCTCCGCCCGAACAGAGCAGGAGAAAGGGATCCCGGCACTTTTTGTGGCCATCTACCCAAAAACAAATATCAAGGGGTGGGTGCTGGAGAGACGAGGAGAGGGAGAGAAGGAAGTGTGTGTGTGTGTTACGTGAGAGAGACCAAAATGTGTTGGTGGTCAACCTCCAATTATGAGCACTAGTAAGACAAGAGCCTTAATGGCCGCCGTTTGCCTTCAGGGAGGTTTATTACACACTGCTGTTTTGCAGAAGCAGCGTCAAATCAATAAAACGGCCATTAGGAAGGGGGGAAAAATCAATCAAAATGCCATTAAAGTGGAATAAGTTGCCAATATTGCTGATGTGGTTGCAGGTCCTTTGATTTTTCCTTCAGATTATTAGGCACAGTCGAGTAGTGACTTTGTTAAGAGAAACCAGCGTTGTTGGGGAGTAATACGTCTCCTGGCTTCATAAAGTTTGCTGCCTCATATTTCCCCCCCGCGTTATTGATTATCCATTATCATTTGTCACGAGGTGTCCTAACTCAAGGGGGAAAATATAACCCTCTGTCCTTGCCGCCCGCCTGCTCTGCAACGGGAGCGCGGTATGGATCTGCGTGTGAAGGTACCAATCTCTGAGAAAAATGAGCAAAAAGGAAATAAAGCACAGCCATCCCCCCCCCCCCGGGCCTCGCAGCTCCGAGAAGGGAGCGCGGGGGTTTACGGGAGCACCGAAATCTGGGAGAGGGCTGGAACGGAGAGATGAGGTGGTGGAGAAAGATGGGAGACAAAGAGGCAGAAACGGAAGGAGAGGGAGGGAGCTCTAAATGGGCTTTGTTCTTCTTCTTCTTCTTCTTCTTTTTCTTCTGCCACCCTCCTCCTCCTCCTCCATTTCAGCACAGGGCTGGATGAGGGATCACAATGCTGTGATTTTTAAATTTTTTTAGAGGAGCATTGTCTATGAAAGAGATACAAAGAGTGAGACAGGTGGCTGATTATATTGTTTTTAATGCCCTTACAAATGCCGTCCTATTTATGAGACACATATTGAGGCAGTCAACATTTTGCAAATGTACACCCAAGTCGTTTTTGTATTCATTTGTGAATGTTAACTCGGCTTTTTTGTTTTTTAATCATTTTTTATCAATAAGCTGTCTTGTCATTTTGTGTTTATGGACCGTGTATCTCTATGAGCTCGTGGAATCTCCGCGCAGCGTGGGCCCAGGCACCAGCCAAGCCTGAAATGTGAACGGAAGCATTCCTTGTATTGTGTGTATTTGCTGCGAGTCTGTCAGGACCACGTGCGTATATATATATATATCACTAAAATGGCGTGCGTCGACCATTTCGTCACACAATGATACAATCCATTTAATCCAGACCTTTTTAAGAAGTGATTTAGGGATTTTTTTTTTTTTGCTGTTGCCATACCAGCGGAATCAATCCGGCAGGCTTTCCCCTTTCTGATTTATAATGTTAGTAGAGCAAGAATGGGGATGAGAGATGCAGAATAGTCGGCGCTCCTAACATAGATAAACTACATGGCGCTCCTGTGCTCTGGACTGTAACATTTATGTAGAGAAAATCTGTATAGACGCCAAGCAGCCGTCTAATGGACTAGAGGGAAAATACTGCCACAACAGTGGAGTGCTGAATTACACCGGATCAATCCTGTCTTTGGTCCCTGCATTTTTAATTGTTGGCTTTTGCAGCAATTTGATTGTTTTTTCTTTCATATTTGTATAAAACCAGCCTCTGGTGTTTGGTACCATTTGCATAATAATATTTATGTGATTTTTTATTGATTTATTTATCTTATTTTTTTTTTCCTCTTCTTCTCTCCCTTTCTCTGTTCGCAGCCTCTAAAACCGTCCTCACCGGCATGCTGAAGGAGCCGTCGTTAATTCCAGACCAGAATTTGGCCAAAAACATCTACCAAGTAAGAGTTTTGCACGTTGACTTTCAACTCAAATGTTATGAGGAACCTTTTAGACCGCCTGAGATCAATTGCTTCATTTAAAGTGTATTTGTCGTATGAAGTCCGTTGCCTTGTACTTTTTCCACATGGAAAAAATAAATAAATAAATGACTGCATATTTACAGTGAGTGAGTGAGTGAGTGGCTGACAGGCGGGCATCAGCTGCTCATGTTTGCTGATCAGGTCACGTGAGAGCCGGTGGTCATGCCTGCCAGTCTGCCTGCCTCTCCTGTGTTTTCCGCTTTTCCCTCCCTCGCCCCGCCTCCCTTGCACCCACCCTTTTTTTTTTTTTCGCACGTCATAATATTTCTTCCCCCTCTTTTTCAGTGCACAATAAATGACTGCTGTTATGGACCGCTGGTAGACTGCATCAAACAGTATCCTATCCCATAAAATTTTAAGCCCCGAAATTGACGAGGAGCTATTGAAGGGGATGAGATGTGTCTGGCTTCACCTGACATAAAAGTTCTGCTTCACAGAGGAAGTGTTTCATTCTGCCTGCCATCCCGCCATCACCCATACAGGGGCTGGAAGGCGATGGAGGAAAACAGGGGGGAGGAAGAGGAGGAGGAGGAGCAGGAGAGGATAGTCTTGACTCCAAATGCATCTTCATGTGCACGTAGTGGATTAGACTTGATGTTCTATCATACAAGAAATGAAAAAAAAAAAAATGTGCATTCACAAGCCTCGTGCACTGTTTTGTTTGGTATTTTATTTAACCCAGATGATTTGATGTTTTATGTATTTTTTATTTTTTTTCAAAGAAATCCTCATGCCAGTACCACGGAGGATTCTGGGCACAGCATTTCAACTCCAACTCGTTATTTTAATGGCACATGGGTTTTTATATTATTTATCAATAATTCAGTTGTACTCATTATATTCCCAGTGTTTCCTGGTTCTGTTCTTTCGCCCAGCTACAAATACCCCTCCATGGCCTTGACCATAGGGGATGGAATTGGGGGCCGGCTCTATGTAGCGGCAAGCTGCTGGGTATCAGACCAACCCTTTACAGGGGGGAGGAGGCTTCTTTGAATGTGTGTGCCTGCGTGTGTCCGTGTAGCACTGTGTTTATCCAAGCTTTGGTGTTCAGTGGGGCCGGGTTGTTCTGTCCGTAGCCAGTGAACCCTGTCCCCCTCCTGCCCTCCCTCCACAAACCCCCTTTTTACCTTTTATTTGGCGACCCTCGTCAGTCATTCACTCCGCCACAGAGAGTTCATCATCACTGCCCCACCACTCTCCGTGCTTTCAAAGAGCTCCAGCCACGCCAGAGTCAGTAAATGTACGTATGTATTAATTAGCAACCATTTTGAGTGATTACACTGCCCTAAAAACATCTCTCTCTAACTCTTCGTTTAGACGAGTTATGCGTACGATATCTTTCCCCTCTGTGTAATCGAGCATCGCACATACTGATGCAAAACCGGCTTTTATTCGAAAAGCCTTTCCTTCTAAGATGTCAGAGGAATGACTGGAGCAGCTAGTGCACCCGCTCTGGATTTGGCATGCTTTGCGTCCTCCTGTCCTAATTTTCGTAATGCACTTTGGATATTTGTCGTGAGAGCGGAGGAAGGTGGACTGGATTCATCGACTTATGCGACTTAAGAATTATGCATGCATTTTACTCGTCTTTTACTTTTCCATTATTGTGTTTGTACACTATTTGGGGAAAAAAATGCTGTTTGTTGCACTCCTCGTCGGAATCCTTGACACTTTATTCTCAGTGCTATCGGCCAAGAGCATGAGGTGCTACTTCGGGACAAGCTGAAGGAGAGGAACCTTTCCTTCCTGGGTGAGTCAATTCCTATTGGTTTTTTAAAGTCACTTTTGTTGTGGCAGTGTTGTGTAAGCCAAGTGAGGGAAGACTTGGGACATGACTGATGCAGGGGATGTTATCTCCTATTGATTTGAGTCCAGGAGCTGTTATCAAATATCGTTTGTTTTTTATGCAGCAGCCACTAATGAATATTTACAGAATAAAAGCTCAGAAGGTAGCTCTTAATGTTCCATGATTTGGAATATATAACTATTTACAGTTACTGAATAAGTTACTGTTTTTTCAAAAAGCTGGTTTCATTCAAATGACAGGAACAAAAATAGTACCGAAAACGCTTTTAAGATGATCCATTGCCGCATCACATCACAACATGGTATTGGTTATTAATATTTTAACCAGTTATGGTTTCGGTGTAGCTTTCTAAAAAAGATCGTCTTGTTCCAAAATATTAAATCAACACCCCCCCCATCCCCGTTAAGCCCATCATCACCCTCCCCTAGGTCAGATGATGGATGAAGGATAGAAGTCATTCCCTCTGTCATTAAGGCCGTATCATTTATTTGGACCCGGAGTGCTGACCTTTCTTCAGGGCTGTACGCGGGACTGTTCTAAAACTGTCAGAGTTCGGGGGGCACGTGGGCCACTGAGGCAGCCTCACCCCCGTCTGATAAATGGATTGGAAATAAGCTCCCCCAACAGCAAGGATGGCCCATTAATTTTAATCAAAGGTGGTGTTAAAAAAAAAATGAAAATAGGCGATCAGAGCCACATGACAATGTCGACAGACCAGAGAGAGTGAATGGAGTTCCCCCGTCCGCACACACGCACACACACACACACACTACCCCACCCCACCCAGGATGCCCCACTGCAGGCCTCCGGCAGCCTCCCTGACCTCACTCGCCTCTCTTTCTCCATCCTTGGCTGATGCTACCTCCTCACCACCGCCACCCTCCACCTCTCCTCAATCCCCGTTTCGTGCCCCATTAGTTGAGCTTGGCTGGAGACAAAGAGGCAGGGCCGCTGGAACCGAATGACCTGGTCAGCCCGAGATTTAATGGAGAAATCAGGTGTTGTGGGGATAATGGCCGAAGCACTCCAGAAGTCAAGGACAATGGCTGCAGCGTTTGCAGGCAGGGGTCAAGCTTGCAGGGGCCATAATGCCAGCCCCGGCCTCCTGCGATATATTTTATAAAGCACTGCCGCACTGGAAAGCATCTCTGTAACTGGGCTTTTTTTTTTTTTTTGTGCGAAGGAAAGCAAATACGTGGCAGATGTACTTAATGGTTTTACTTTTTTTTTTGTTATCGTCTGCTCGGCTAACATTGAAGGGGTTTTGTTACTGGCACCTCGTTGAACGTGGTCAGGTCATTCATTTACCCTAATTTTCGCAATTTATCTCGTGCAGATGAAAACCAACTGAGAGCGATGGGCTACGACAAAACGCCGGATATCATCCTGGAGGTCCCAATCGGTCGGTATTTCAATCATAAATGTCACTGTTGCGCCTCTAATTGCGTGCTTGCTTTACAACGGGTGAAGTCGGCAGTGTGGTTTTCTAATTATTACTGTGCGCGTCTGTTTCTGAAAAGCCGTGGAGGGACACATCGTGCACTGGATCGAGAGCAAAGCCTCGTTCGGAGACGACTACAGTCATCGCACCTACCTCAACGAGCAGTTCTGGAGCTACTGGAACAGGTTAGTCTCCTTTTCATCCTCTCTCCTTTTTTGTTTGTATTCCCCTTTATCTGAATGAAACACTGTAGAACCCCCTATTGTCCCCCTTGTCCTGCTCCCCATTCATCATAACAGCTCCTATTTGACCGGTCCCCTTTTTCTCAGTATTATAAATGCAGCTCATATCTCATATATATATCAACACTTGCCACTTCCTCTCTGCCATAAGCCCTAACCCAGACTAACCCCAGACTCCTCTATGCTGCATGTGTCCATCTCACCACTTCCCCATCCTCCCCCGTCATTGGAGCCCTTTACAGTCTGAATGGTCTGCCTGGGAGCCTGATTGTTTTCCAGAGTACACATATTGTTTTTGAATGAAAGCTGGGAAACGGGTGATTAATCCATTGCATCTGTTGTCATGAGAAACCTCCGGACAGGAACGGGCCCTTGTGGTCTCTGTGAGTGTGCGTGCGTGCGTGCATGCGTGTGTACAGATCCATATAAATGTATGTTTCTCAGCCCTACAATGAATACCGTGTACAATATCCATACCTATATCACTGTCTCATTACAAAAACACATTTTATCATGATCATCTTTCTGCAGTCCACAAAGAACAACTTTATTTTATTTTCATCCCGCTGTTAACTCCCGAGGCTTACTTGAGGTCCCTGCTCTCATACTAATTTATGCATAACGATGCAGTTTAAATACTGCAAATGTCGTACAGTTTCTCAACTGAGGAATAAATGATGTCATAGGTCGGTATTTCACTATTTCCAATATTGGCTATGAGCACCCGTCATATCCTGTCACATATTGTCAACCTTTATCCAAATCTTTTAGCTCAATCTTATATAAGCTTCTCTTTCAAACTGAAGTAAGTGGGTTGTGACTTTTGTGTTCGGGCACACGCAGTGAGACGACTCGGGGTCGGTTGCGTTTCCAGCCTCTCGTGGCACAAGGTTTCCGGTCTCCCAGTCGAAAAGCCGCCCAGGCCGCCCTCCATTCACCTCACCGCGGCCTCGGCCCCCGTCAGCCATGATGCCCAGCTGACATGTTGTGACACGGTGCTGGAACGCCGGGAGGTTTCAGACCCCAGGCGCAGCCAGACTCTCTGGTTCTCCGTCACTTTGTTTTTGTTTTCTTGATGCGAGTGCGTCACCCGGTGCTGGATCGGATTTCTAGATCCAGCGAGACCACAACATGAATGATTTTTCACGGTGCGGTTTTGTACAATCCAAAATCGAATAGAATCATTTTTTTCTGACCGTCACTAATTAGATTGTGAAATGTTTATCTATGCTATATTATCACCATATGGATCAATGGCTTTCTTTTTCTGTGTAAATGGGTGGTTCTTTTGATTCTCCTGTAATTTCAGGCTGCAGTCGTTACACATTGAGTAAAGCTCAGAAAAAATCGATTTATTTTAAAGTTAGAGTGTAGAAATTATATAAATTGTTCAAAAATATGAGGTAGGTAGGCCAGTCGTTAATGCAGTGTGTGGACTAGTGTAAGAGTACGCATGCCAAAAAATCTACCAAAACTGAAGTTGTATTCTGAAGTTAGGCTTCTGAGGAGAAGCTTTCTAGGACTCGTGAGAAAACCCCGCTGCTTTTCTCAGAGATCGAATGTTTATGTTTAACCCGAAGAAAATGACATTATTTGCTTTTTCTCGTTGATACTTGTGGCACTAGTGTACAGTAGGTCCAAATATCCGAATAACACTTGATTGGATGGCCGGGGGTTCGCCGAGGCCTTAAAATGTTTGCTTACGCCTTTCTTTCATTGATATTCAGGGGGGGGCTGTCCGAGGGTATTAGGGGACTGACAAAGTACGTTCCGTCATGTCAGCCAGCGGCGTGGTCAAATCAACATTGTCATGTCAGGAAAATGTCAGTCCCTTCAGACCGTACCTCTTCCAGCAAGCTTGCGATTTTTAATTGACATTTACTGCTGACATTTCCGAGCGCCCTTCGTCTTTCTCTTATCGTTAGACCCTAATGCGTTATTGTTTGGTGTGTGTGTGTGTGTGTGTGTGTGTGTGTGTGTGTGTGTGCGAGCGCGCCCATACACGTGCGGATTTGTTGGCGTTTGGCAAAGTGAAATCAGTGGATTCGGGGGTTAGCTCTGTGTGGTCCCAAATGCATAAACCAGCGGAGAAACGGGGGGGGGGACGAGAGAGTGATGGGGTGACATCATCCTGCTCTCACTTCTCATTAGGTTGTTTCCGTCTAGGACCCGGGGCCCTGAAGGGCTGTTGTTTAGGGTGTTTGTCCATTCCTCAAACTCGGATTTCAGCGTTTGACTCCAAACCTTTCCGTCTTCCCGTTGACTGCCCTTGGACTCGCACGGCGGCGTTTGTAATTACTCCGTCGCACCCTGATTGACATTTCCAGTGATTTGCTTATTTTTCACGAATTTCGTCTTTGCTTTCACTGAACCGCCTCACCCATCCCTCGTGTTAATTGTTCCTGTTTTGCCCCTCGAGCATCGCAGAGTGAGCTGCGGGGACATGTTTGTGTAGACGTGGGAAAAAAAATATCGCTAATTTTCTCTCCAAAGCTCTCATGGACCGCATCTATCATCCAAACAATAGTCTTGCCAACACACTAACCCCATAATGAACCCCTCTTCTGTGGAGTGAGGGGTAATGACGCTTCACCTACAGTGCTCCAAGAAAAAAGAGAAAAGTGTGTGTGGGGGGGGTGGGGGGGGGGGGGGATGGGCGGAATCCGCCGCCGTGTTCAGGCCCAGTGGCTGGATGAGATGGCGAAGCTGCAGCGATCGGTGTCTTCCAGCCATCAATCTTCGCTGGTGGCGTTCCAGAGCCGGCGAGCCCTCTGCTCTGACGGATGTTCCCGTAATTGAGTTATCCATCTTGCCCAACTATCAGAGTTGCATAAAAATTATTCACCTGCTGGTTGAATATTAAACACATAACGAGCCTCTTGTGTGTTTTAGGAGAAGTGGGTAAGGTTAAACGCAGCATGTAATGAAATATGGACCCTTGTGCGGCGCCACCTTAACTGCCCCGCCTTGACTGTGGTGTAGTTGCATTCGCTAAAGTTCTGCCTGGTATTTGGTGTGGGGATGTGCTTTTTGAGTATTGCGCGTGTAAATGATGGAATTCATGAAAATAATGAGAACTGGACGTTTGAATTGATCCACAATTTCCTGCAAAAGACAAAACCAGAGAGGCTTTCATTCCTAGGAAATGAATCTATAGGTAACAATTCAGCAAACTTGACTCGAATGGCAAGAAAGATATAGTGCTCGTTTTCCTTATCCTGTGCATCTTGTTTTTGCTTGTTTCGCATGTCCGAGAACCCGTCAATTCATTTGTTGCATCATGAGGGAAATAATGGCCATTTCTCGCCCTCTGCGTTGGCTGCTGTGCATCAAAAGAGGATCAATAGTCTCAATGAAAATATACTGCTTATCTCAAAACAGCTTTTCAGCAACAAAGCCACTCCGCACCGTGGTGTAACAAATACAATACTATACAAACTATAGAGTCAAATTAGTAGTATATATTGCGCCCCCCCCCCCCATGGACATCCTCTTTGCAAAATGAGCATGAATGCCAGCCCCCCCAAAGCGAATCAGCTATGATTTCGTAAACTGCAAATGTGTCAGAGTTGGAAATGGTAGCTCTCTTAATGGAGGCTTGAAAAGGTTAGATCTGATAAAAAGCTGTCAGGACAAATGATTTATAGCAATATAATGGGACGCTATGCCTCATTTCTTCCCCATTTAAAATGGGGGTTACATTCTCTGGGATGACCAGCAGGAAATATGAAATAAACATTGTTTTTCCAGCCCGCTCTTTTGTTTTTAGCACATTTGAAAGTCACGTCCTGTTGTAATCAGGTAAATGTATGTCCTCGCATTATTACCAGCAGAGGATGCCGTGCACCGAAAGAGCGTATTGATCGCCGTTCAAATCGGTTTCGTGCGAGTGATATAAGTGCCTGTCCTTTCTTTAAACATTTTTTTTTTTTTTTTTCTTTGATGGACATAATGGAAGCAAACCTACAATTAATGAGGAACTCGTTCTGAACACTCGCCAGAGTGTTCTTACAACATCACTAATCTGCTCGCTGACACATTGGCTAATGAATAGATAGAAATCTGATTTATGCCTTGTTTTACGTTAGTTGACACAGCTGCAATTAGACATCCTGAGTTCTTTGTGAACTTTTTCCAATTATATCTGGGACTGCATGCCGTAGATTTTACTGTTGAAATTGCACGATAATTCTCTCATCGCCGCCCGAAGCCATCAATCAATGCGCGACATCAAATTAAATTTTTGATCTGAGATATTGTAAATTTTTTAATGGACATGTCCATCATCTTTTTGTTTAACTTTCTGTGGAAGTGACAACAGGAATGCTTAAATAGTAAGTACAACGACGAGAGGAGTCTGCATTCATCTGGTTATGGCTTTCGTTTTTTTTTTAAATATAAATGTTATAAGAAAGGAGCCGCAGATAGGCATATGTTTTGCTTTTATGTGTATGACATGTTAAGTTGAAATGATTTGCATATGTGGGAAATCATTCATGTGCACACCTTTAGGATTTGGAGCTTTTTCGTTCACTTCACTGAGCAGATGAGCAGGGACTGGGGTGAGGCCTGGGGTCGGGGCAGGGGTGATAAAGCTGGATTCTTAAAAAGAGGTACTCAATACTTCCGATGCTCCATTTGGTTTAAAGCCATTTGCTTTGTCTCTGAGGCTGTAAATGTTGAATGAGGGAAATAGGAGGAGTGCAAGGTAGACATTTTGCAGTAGAGTAAATACTCATCTCCCTCTCTCTCTCTCTCTCTCTCTCTCTCTATAATGTTATAAGAAAGGAGCCGCAGATAGGCTATATATATATATATATATATATATATATTAAAAGTATATGTTTTTGCTTGTAAATAGCCTGGAATTTGAATGCAGTTGCAGATGCAGCAGGGCCATCATGGTGCCCGTTAGGAGAGGGTATGTCACCTGGGAGAGGGCGCCCACAGGCCGTGTCGCCCGCTGATCCAATGAGGCTGGACGTCCCTCATGCAGGGACGTCCCTGAGGACAGGGGCTGGCGCTTCTGGGGTGACAATGCGACACCTCCTGGACCTGTGCCCCGCCGTACTCCACCTCCCCCTCCTGTCGGGGAGGCGCACAACAAAGAAAAGGGCGTCGTTGCTATAGTCACCTTTCAGTTATATAGGTTATTATGTATGTATTATATATGCATGTAAAATTTTAGTTCAAACTTAATTTTCATTTTTTTTTTCATAACACACAAATATGAGTTTTCCTAGCTAGAGTGCCTCTGACATTGCCTTCCTCCTATTTATAGTTATGGATACCCCTCGCAGTGCAGGAACGTGGCCTCTTTTATTGTTTCCTTTGTTATGACATCCTTTCTCAGAATATTCCACGGGCAGAAAAATTGCTATCTGCAATGGTGGTTCCTTTAGGGCTTTGCGAGTGTTTGTTTAAGGGCACGTCGGCACACAGAAGTGCAACGCTGGCCCCCCAAAGCACGAGCAACTCGGAATATTAATGGTAAATGACAAGTCGGCTCTGATGCTTCAAGGATTTCATGCTTTTAAGGATGCACATTTGGGTGCATTGTTTAAGGCGTCTGGAGTGTAATCCGTACTCCCAGGTCTCCTGCAGCCTCGGGATTTAGCTCCGGTTAAGCCTCCATGTCTGCTATTTATTTTAGTAGCTTTGTATTTGTGCATTATCCAAATGTGTCATTTGCCACCGAGTGTGAGAGCGCCTTTGACACGGCCGCTGTGCGTATGAACGGAGAGCGGGATGGAAAGTGGCACCCCAGCAATATTTGCGAGCGTGCGAGGAATATCCCTCCTCCTGTCTTTCTGCATGCCTGTGATACTGTGAGATGGCGAAGAAAGCCTTGAGTAAAATGGGGTGCGAGCATGCAGACTACGTGAATTCCTGTTTTGCTATGGAACTTTTTAAAAGAGTTTTTTTTTATTTATTTTTTGTCCGCTTTCACGATGTATGTCATCAGACTTACAGAGGACCCCCCCCCCATCTCTTTCTCTTTGCCTTTACTGTGACCTTCTCACACACCTTTCGAGCAGAAACCTTTCACCAAAATCCTAACCCTAATTCCACAGTTTCTAGGGGTTATAAGCCTGGAATTAGGGTTCTGGTAAACCCTAACCCTAATTCCAGAGTTATAGGGGTTACAACAGTAGAATTAGGGTTAGGGTTTTGGTGAAGGGGTTTTTGCTAGAAAAATGAGACTTGGTACTGGGCGGTTTTCATGGATGCCGAACGCGCTGGTCTTGGACACGTGTCGCTCGGACATCAGGAGGTGGCTGAACGGTCAAGACGCACAAAACGATTTTGCATTTGCGCCCACTTCCCGATGTCCGAGCGACACGGGACCAAGACCAGTGCGTTCGGGGTCCCGGAAAACCCCCTGGTGCCAACTTTCATCTTTTGAGCATTCTATACATTTTGATCTCCTGTTTGTTTTATTGAATATATTATATTTTAATGCTTTGATAGGTTCCTTTATGTCACAGCGAGCATTACTCGATATCTGGTATGGGTGCTCATTTTTAATTATATACCTCAAGATTTAATTGGACATTTTAACGGATGCTGTGATTTAAATCAGTTTACAATGCGTCATATTTCTGCCTTTGTGTTCAAGGAGCAGCTCTGTGTGTACTAGATAATGTGTTGGTACTCATGGTGTGTGGAGGCCCATCAGTCAGTGTGAGGAGCTGGTCGCCGGTGATAAGTGGTTCCTTATAGATAACCTAGACAGCAGGCTTCTTTTTATAGGCCCACTGTCCCTCACGTAACCTTATTTTTCAATACCACCCATGCTCATTATATTTCCTTCCTCTTGATTACATCTTTTTATGTCGCTTTCCGACTTCTGTCTCTGCTATGTATTTTTTCTCTCTCCAGCAATCTGGAAAAATCCAAATGAACTAGAAAGGATAATTCCATTAAAAACATATTCCAATGCGTCTTATACCAGACACAGTTGTCAGTGCTATCCTTTCTCAGTTTGTCCCTGTTTTTATGCAGAAAGACTTAGTCGAACAGTCTTTGGAGTTTTATATCTGCTATAAACATAAGTGCCGTGTAATAAAACATTTCGATTTAAATTTTTACTCTCTGGCCACATTAAAATATATGATTTTACAAAATAGTAAAATAATCGGAATCAAACCTGTGAAAATTGGAACCACCACCACCACAACCACAGCAAACACTCTTTGCGTCTCTTCCTCGATATATCCAATCGACGACTGTTTTTAATTTGTAGCCGCCATTCATTGTCGTTAGGACCTTATTTTTTTCATGTTTTTCTTTCGCCACATGACCTCATCCGTCTTCCGAAATAATGTGGATATATGGTTTGAATTGTTTGTTTCAGAATGTTGGACCTATATCTGATTGTGCCTCGTGGCAGCCGTTTTTGATTGATGGGCCATAAGTAACCAAATTAAAACACCAGATGAAGAGGTATTTGTTTTTGTGAACTTTGCTTTATGTTTCAGTATTAATTCACTTCAGTGCATTGTTGCCAGAAACACTGAAAGAGATACAAGCACATCTGAGTCTCTCCTTACCGGCCTGGCATTTGTTAGAGAGCTTCATCAGAGCACACCCCTAACCCCCCCCATCTTTGTTCCCAGGCAGCCCTCTCCGTCTCTGGTTTGAGTTTCACGTCTCTCGGCGGTCTGATTGCCTGATAGCTTAAACATCTCTGCCTGCCTGTCCCTTAGCGGGAGTGTGTAATCAAAGACACATGAGGAGCCCGTGTCCAAGCGCTGACCTTTTGCTTTTGCTCATCAATTCGGAGGGTTAATGTACGAGATCTCTGAGGTCAACAGATTTGTCTCCACAAGCTCTGTCAGGTCTAGAAATGATAAGAAAATATTTTTTGGGCAAATGCACTTTTTTTTTTTTTTTTTTTACTTCCTAACATAAATGTGCAACTATTTTTAATTCTCCTTTTTATGCAGAAATGCTTGAATGTTGTTTTTTTTTTTGTATTTCCAACATTCACCAAAACTTTGTGACAAGGCCTTATAGAGTTAACGGGGGGATGATATGATCCGAATTCCGACTCTGTCCTCCGATGATGTTACGTTTCATCATAGGCGGGAAGTTGAAATGGACGATACCCGATCCTTTTTTCTTCTGGGCTGATGCGAGATAACAAAGGTAGATTTCTGAACACGTGAAATATAAACTCTGCGCTTTGAGGCCGGCCTCGTTTGAACGCCAGCCACGGGGATGTCGCAGAAATGTTTTTTTGTTTTTTTTTCCTGCGAGTGATATCTCCATCAGCTGGCTCGTTCGCACTGCGGATCTTCCACCGTGTTACGCCAAGAATCTGTCTCTTTCGTGACGCCCGCCTGCTTTAGGTGACCGCTCAACTTTTTCGGTTATGGGTTTCTGCGTGTTGTGGAGGTTTTGAGTGAAAGGCGCAGGATGGAGCCGTGTGGAGGAAAAAGGCCTCTGATGCAGAGTGCCCCTTCAATTTGAGCACAGCTGCGGCTGAGCCCGAGCCGGCCCGCCGTCTAGGCCCCGACACTTCACATTCTCCTCTGCTGCCTCTGGAGTGGATGTGAAAACGATTAACTTTAGCCAGAGTTTGGGGCCTGACCGTTTCTGATCCACTTCCCGAACGCACTCCTTATCTTAACATTGACAAAGACTGTCTCGGACACCATTTACATCTGGATTATTTAAGTTTGCGGAGTCGGACATTTGGGCTCAACACTGATTTTTCGAAACAATGTTTCGACTACAATATACCCTTGGCAAAAAGTATTATTTACATATCTGTTCTGTCATGCAACATTAAATGACTATTATTATTATTTTATTTTTTTAAACTTTTTTGATAAAAGGTCTTTTGGACAGACCATTAGACTTTCTTAATTCAGGGGTAAAATAGTTTAACAGTGTGAGAAACTGGAGCTGCTCCCCGGTGAGCCAATGCTGAGGATGGTTGGATCGGTTCACGGTTGGAGGAGAAAGACTACTGGCTCCGTCTGAAATATTTGTCGTGGTTTTAATTTGAAAGGGGATAACGTCTCTGAATAATGATCGCAAAACATTTAGCTTCAGCTGCCCGGGTGAAACAAAACACTGTCGGGTGACACTTTGAACTGCTCTTCCTTATTCATTTTTTTTTGTTCAGCCCCCCCCCAGCCGTTTTGTTTTCCCACTGTAGGGCCGGGTTCATGGGAAACTCACGGCGGGGTTACCTGTGCTCCCTTGCAAAGGGATGGAGGAAAAAAAAAAAAAAAAGCATCACAGCCACAAGAATGTTTTTGCAGTTGGTTGAAATATTACTAACCTTGTCAAATGTCATTTTGAATGAGATAGCGAACGTATTCTAATCGTGCTTTCAAAGGTGGGGCTTCTCAAACTGCGACTCTTGGAGGTAGGGGTCAGCTAATTGCAGCGTTTGATGTCATGTTTGGTGCTCTCTCTCCGTTTTGATGCGACTGCCTGGAAGCATGCTCGCTGCGTCTCTCTTTATGTCTCTCACACACACACACACACACACACACACACACACACTTTCTCACAAACGTAGTCGAATGAGAAACTACCCAGAGGTCTCGGAGTTCTCATTGCTGTAATCTTCATAAAGTCTTGGCTTTTACTTCCTGTCAGCCCTCCTCTCAACTTCGACCTCCGACCTCTCCGTGCATGAATCAGCCAAAGTTTGGACTCCCACACAGAACGGACCGTGCTGACATTCAAGAATCTTATTCAGACTTTATTTTTTGGCGTCTCAAGCATTATAAAGTCAAGCGTTTGTCAGTCCTCAGTCTGCTAGATTTTAAGCAAAATATGGAAAACTACTTGGACTATTTGCAAAGCATTCCCACCAATTCATAACTGGCTAATCTTCCAAACACAGAGTCCCAAATCACGCGGGTTCTCATAATTACTATTTTAACAGCAGCGGAGGGGGTAGCTGAATATACATTGTAAATTATGTTTGACAAGGTGGGGTTAGTGGTTTTGTCGAAGCTTGTCTTTGGTTATTACTCATACTTCCTCCTGCCATAGATAAGGTCTGCTGGTGAACATGCCGAGGTGAGCGCTGGTGCAGGGCTCTTATCGCCAGCATTGATTTAGGGGCAAGAACCCAGTGACAGAGGTCATTGTGCAGTAAAGCTATCCGTCACTCACGTTTGATTTTGGCTCAGACCTGTCTCCAAGTTGTCTACTCGTAAGTGGGAGTGGAGGCCAGCAGGGGGTCGGACGGCTGGGAGGTGTGATGTGGACGCTGTGTTGAGGTTGCTCTGTGTAGTGCCAACTGTGTGTTGGAAGATGAAAAAAAAAAAAATCTAATTCAAATCATTACCGATTGACTTGGATTTAAGAATGATGTTTAGATCATTTAAAAATCGTGGCTACTGTTAACTGCAAACTTTTCATCCTTTAATTTTTGAATCCACAAACTTGTATTTACATTAAAACCTCCACCGTGCTTAAATATAATGTAGCCTTGATTTTTTTTTTTCTTCCCCCCCACCAATAGCCTTTCCATGCTTTTTTTTCTGTATTGAGACGCTCACATCCCCCCCCCCCGACTTAAAATTCAAGATAGTGCCAAACCTGTGGTAAATACATTCACAATCATAAACACAGGAGATGAGTGTTTTCCCCCATTTTTTTTTAGCAGGGGTGCTTTTTTCAGATGTCTGAAGATGGGTATTTATTGCTGTTAATGTTGTTCATGGCTTTCATGGCCAGACTTGTAAGTTTTGGCTTAAATGTTCTATTTATCCTGGCATCCAGCAGGGGAGCTCATACTTTCAGATATGCTATGAGTCATATTACTGATTTGTCATTAGGATTATTTATTGCACTTATTTCTACTAACTTCTGCAAAAAACTTGGAGGCCATCAGGGATTCTCCTGGAGCGGTTGCATGTTAATGGCTGTAAACTGGCTCAAAAAAAAAAATTCAAATTGATGTTTAGATCATTTAAAAATCGTGGCTACTGTTAACTGCAAACTTTTCATCCTTTAATTTTTGAATCCACAAACTTGTATTTACATTAAAACCTCCACTGTGCTTAAATATAATGTAGCCTTGATTTTTTTTTCTTCCCCCCCACCAAAGCCTTTCCATGCTTTTTTTTCTGTATTGAGACGCTCACACCCCCCCCCCCCGACTTAAAATTCAAGATAGTGCCAAACCTGTGGTAAATACATTCACAATCATAAACACAGGAGATGAGTGTTTTCCCCCATTTTTTTTTTAGCAGGGGTGCTTTTTTCAGATGTCTGAAGATGGGTATTTATTGCTGTTAATGTTGTTCATGGCTTTCATGGCCAGACTTGTAAGTTTTGGCTTAAATGTTCTATTTATCCTGGCATCCAGCAGGGGAGCTCATACTTTCAGATATGCTATGAGTCATATTACTGATTTGTCATTAGGATTATTTATTGCACTTATTTCTACTAACTTCTGCAAAAAACTTGGAGGCCATCAGGGATTCTCCTGGAGCGGTTGCATGTTAATGGCTGTAAACTGGCTCTGCTGGATCCTGTGGGGAATGGTACTCCTGCAGAATCTAATGGTCTCTTTGGCTTTGCTGAAATAGCTAGTGAGGATGGCAGCGCAGCTCACTCCAACCTTCTAGAGGAGAACTTAAGACGCTAATTACGCTTCAGTCTGTAATCAAACCCATGTCAGGTTGTCTGAGAACCTGGATTTGTGTGGTGGATTTCAGCTAAATACAGGGGCAGCTTAAACATTTTATGGTTCTCTCCTCAAATTAAAGTTTTTTTCCCCCTGCAATCCCCTCTAAAATGTGTCATATCCCATTATACAAATTTGGACATGGCAAATTAGCGGGTAGAGTGCTTGAGTGCTATGAATATGTTGACTCTCGTGTGCAGAGGGTTTGGGTGCTGGGGGTTGGGGCGGGTGGGTGTCCTTAACTCTAAAAAGTTTCCTTGAATCCAAACCCCCCCCCCTCTCTCGGAAGATGATATGTTTTTGCAATTCAAATATTTGCTCATTCTCTTCTGCACTGCAAAGCTCCCTTTGAAGCGGAAGAGTTCTATCAGGACCAATGACAGTGTGAGTCTGCAGCGTGACAGCGCAAGAGGCAGTGCTGGACTATTTCTAACCGCATATTTAAATAGCAAGGAAATCCAAAATCAAAAATGTATGCAAATGACGGCATGTTTTGCATGCTGATATTTTTATGATTCGGGGGATTGCATTTTCAGGTGGTATTCAGTACATGCCTGTTTTTTTTTGTTTTTTTGTTGCAGCATTAATCAGAATTACTTCATGGCTCCACCACATCCTTGATCTCCATCTAAACAAACGTGTCTTGGGGTGGAAGGCTTGCAATTTGGCAGGTATACTTTTAATTAAAGCTTTGCTTAAGGTTTTATTGACTATTTAAGGTAAAATGGATAGACTTGAGGCCTGAGGCTTCATAGGAAAGTGCTTAACCCAGAAACTCTCAGTACTTGCTCTCTGCAGAAGACTTTTCTCCATTGCCCATTATGGAAGGCATTGCAGCTACTGTATGTGTACTTTTTCTATCCTTCTTTATGTGCTAGACGTCATTATCTTGAGCTCATGTACCATCTGCAGGCGCTTTGGGACATATACGTAAAGCTGTTTATGCAATGAGCAACATATCACGACAAAGCCCACAAAATGGGCCTGAGGTCCTACATGCTCTCGTTAAAGGTACATATGCATGCATATATGCATGTAAAAGAAAATCAGCCCCACTCGATGTTGCATCATCAGCTGCATGTCAGATAAAACACTCAACGTTACCCTGAACAATAAATAATAAAAAAAAAAACAATCCAGCAAGCTGCCATGTAGATTGGTTTAACAGTTTCTGCTTTGAACCAGAAGTAGTACAGTGAACGCGTGTGTTAGAAGGCTCAGGGGAAATATTATTTCAAGCTGCCCCATCCTTATTCGAGGCACATTTCAGATTTTATAACATATAAGTCATTTACCAATGTTCTAACACGAGCTCGGGAAGACCCACACCGTATGCAGGCTGCGCAATGTGCTACGTATGCAGTCTCGGCAAAATCGTACTTTTGAGCTGCAGAGATTCACTCTGCATGGCGACACGCAGCTAATTAGTATGTCGGCAGTTGCGTTAACGCTGTTTGAGGGAATCGCAGCTCCGCGAGCGAGGTCAATATTTATTTGTTGACCTGCTTGCCGCGTGCGTTTGCGTCGCCGCCGAGCAGAGACGGAGGCATCTCAATTTTTCAAACATGCTAAAAAAGATTTGAGCGCCGCTCCCGGAGCAGCTACCACAACGCAGGACAATGGAGCTTTGGTATCGACGTGCACAAATGAGAAGTGTGACTGTGTTCTCTGCCCCCTTACTTACCCTATATCTCTTGATAGTGTGAATGTTTGTTGGTTGCCATATTGAAGTTTAAAATGTCCTCGTGTATTTTCCATACCTGAAAGGATATTTCTATGAAAATGATTAATTGAATTGTCATCGGTTTGAGGAGCCCTTGCTCTCTGCACCCTATAATTCCAACCTCTTTCTCCCCCTTCCCCTCACCCCCCCCCCTTTTGTCATCGGTTTGAGGAGCCCTTGCTCTCTGCACCCTATAATTCCAACCTCTTTCCTCCCCCTTCCCCTCCCCCCCCCCCCTTTTTTTTTTTTTCTAAACAGCAATTAATCTCATTTTTAGTCCAATTTCCAGCCCTTTGCTGGAGTCAGAGCGAGTCCCCCTGTTTTGTTCCTATTTGGCTTGGTTCCTGTGCATAGTCATTAAGGGCCCAATTAATGTCACCCTTTAGCTGAAGAGTGCTCATTTTTATTGGGGAGCTGACAGTCACCGCCATGAGTGCCGCAGTGTAATATGCATTAATTGCCCCGTAACACTGGTAATTACCAGTTCTTCAAGCCTCTCAGTAAACTGTCATGCCCAGACACGACTGCTTTGAAATAGATTACTCATTAGGGGGACCTGCCCTGTTTTCAAATGGGGTCTCGCTGGGTTGGCATAAAAACTAAAAAAAATAAAAAAATCTGGTGCTTGAACAAATAGTTGCCAAGAGCAATTTCCTATTACAACTTCCCAGTGACGGCTTTTCTCTCCCTCGCCCCCCCCCCCGCCTCAGATGGCATTCCAGCCGTCACTTGAGGTAAAGCTCACGAGCAGAGTTGGGGGTCCATCGCAGATTTTGCTGATAGCAGTTGGTTTGTCCCAGTTTGACTCCTTGAATGGGGCAAAAAAAGGGCCTCTGTATTTCCACCATTCAGCATGTTGCTGTGGCTTTAAATTAATTCTGCTGTTTGGATTGTGTTTCTTTCTTCTTTTTTTTTTTGGTTTTTGCCCTGTATGTCCCCACACTTGTGTCTAAGTGCCGCATTCAGATTGTGGAAGTTCAAATATTGACGCTCCCTTTGCTCAGCTGTAGTGTTTGCGAACTGTGGAATCCCAGTTTTCAACATTGGCTTGTGCTTCACGCTTCCTGAAACGTGTCCCGCGTCCGGGGAGGAAAAAAAGAAATTGATAGTGAGTGCAAATATGTAAAATAAAGAAACGGTTGGAGGACAAAAGCTGATAATGTAGTGTGGGTGTCACCGTTGCTACGCGATAAGATATTGTAAAGGAGAGACCAAATCACACAATGCGAGTTATCGCACATCCTCAGCACAGAAAGGTGTTGGCCTGTTTAGTCACGCTAGAAACAATATTTAGATTTCACCACAGTTTTGTACACACTCCAAGTGTGCACACAGCCAATTCCACTCCTGTCCCCTTTCTTTCTTTCGTTCTTTTTCCTTTCCTTTTTTTTTTTTTTTCCACAAAACAACCTTTGTGTCATTACCCATTTACCATAGAAAAGAAAAGAACAGAATGTGAAAACCAGGAAAAACCCTCTCTCTCTCACACACACACACACACACACACACACACACACACCCGCGCGCACACACACAGAGCTTCACAAATGTGCTGCTTTTGTTTTATCTCCCTTATAGCACCTGCTTCAGGCAATCTGCTCCGACTCGTCTCAAATGAATTTTGTCACGGCCTTTCAGATTCTCAGCCGGCGATGCGCTAATGAAAGGAGATAGTACAATTTGAAGTGACCAGGTAGCAGCCAGCAGTGCACAGCTGAGAGCACGGGACGGAGCTCCCCCCCCCCCGAAACAAAAGACAAGTCAAGCATCCGCTGATATATCCATTACCCTTCTCATTAATACCCCGCAGACCTTGTTTTGTAAGTGTGTGCCCGTGTGCGCTTGTGCGTGCGTTTATCTGTTTGTGTTGGTCGAGCACTTTCCGAATTGTTTATGACAGGCCTAATTGGGCTAATTGAAGACATTAAGATTACCTGTCAGCTGTGTGTATCCAGACTCCCTATCTGTCTGACAACTGCTGACAAGTGAGGGACCCCGTAGCATCCGTCATGATGGAGCGTTCCCAGGCCATAATGGGGACTATAGGGGCCACTCTAATTTGATGTGGACAGCCTTGGCTGTGCGTATCAGCCTCCCTCTGCCTGTCTGTGTGTGTGTGTGTGTGTGTGTGTGTGTCTGACTGTGTGAGTGCGTTTGTGTGTTAAGCGTTGGTGAGAATTGGGGGGGGCGATCTGTGCATGGCCGGTCTGGTGGAGTCCCCTTTGGAGATGTGACAAAGCGGATGAGGCAGTGTGAGGGGGAAAAAAAGAAAGTGTTTAAGAGGAGGAAGGTGCTCAGGGTGATGGCCCTCAAAGTTTGAATGACGAGAGGAGCGCCGGTGTCTGCCTGTGAGTGTGTGGGTGTGTCTGTGTGGCTGTGAACAATGACCCGTACTGCTTCATTAGAGACAGACAAACGTTTTTTAAATGTGGGATTTATTTATTTTTTGAAGTCGCAGATATTCATAGATCTTCAGCAGAGCGCAGTCCTATCTTTTTCAGGTTTGGGAATGAGCCTGGGCATATCCCACCCCCTCTTTCCTGTGTGGGCATCGTGTGGGGCTTTGCAGTGTCATTGCTGTGACGGATCAACGCTGTCAGCCCAGGAGATCCCTGTGTTTGTTTGTTCTCCTCCAAAAGGGGTTAAACTGTCAACTTGACAACTCAGGAGACCCTTAGACTCTGCCCTGCTGCCTCTCTCTCTCTCTCTCTCTCTCTCTCCCTCTCTCTCCCTCTCTCTCCCTCCCACCCCGTCCACCTTCTTTCCCCAAACGAGTGAAAATCAATACCAGATTGCCTGAGGACCACTGTTTGGTGTGGGCCTGACCCCTAGATGTCCCCCACTCTGCTTCTTTCATTACATGTAGCCCAGTATTTAACTTCCATCCTGATCCCTCGCCTAATTAGTTTCGATAAGCTTTGGTTCTCTCCTTCTTTCTCTCTCCCTCTCTCTCTCTTTCGCTCTCGCTCACTCTTTCCCTCTCCCTATCCCCCCCCCCTCCCCCCACCCCCCCCCCCCCCCCCCCCCCCCCCCCCCCCCCTCTCTTACACATGCACTCACACTGCTAACACACATGGACATCTTGCTTTCTCGCCCTTTGAAGGGACACTCTGGGCTGGGAGTAATAAAGAGACAAATCCCAACACGCACGCCGCAGCCCTCGGCTGCGAGTCTTGAGCTTGGATTATTGTTTTGTTTGGATAGCAAATTTTTTAAAACCACAAAAATTAAATTAGATTTGCACCACCGATCATCAGCGCAAACACCGGGGATATCCTGTGTTGTCCAAAGCTAATGGTGCTCCGTGGTGGGCCTGCTACACCCCTCGCTGCTGTGGTTTTTCCATGAGGCCTCTAAAGCAGCTCCTGTCTCTGTGTAGCTGTCCGAGTCCAAGTCACAAAGTAGCTGTTGATTTTATGTAGAAGATGGTTCTTCAAAATATTCCGAAAACTAAACCGGATGAATAATTAAGTGGGGCAAACACAGAGGACAGCGCCACTGGTTGAGTGTGCGATTCTACCACCCACATGTCCAGGTGCCGCCACTGCGCTGCCTGGCCCGTCCAGCACTGACGGGCCCCAACAACATGTCTGCCCCCCCCCATCCCCTCCAGGGGTTAAAATTACCCTCAGGAATGTAAACAGACTGCTGAGTAAGCACACAGCTTTCTGTGGCCCTGCGCCCGCATTCGTCTCCAAATTTGCCCTCAAACTGGGACAGTTCCATTTTGGACCCACGGGCCAAGGTTAATGGTGAGGCTACCTTAACCTGCCATGTGCTGGTTTGCCCGCGGCAGTTCTTTGTTCAACTACCAACGCTAATAGAGTCTTTTAGTGTCTGGTGGTGACAATCATATTGTTGGACCGTAAATGCAACCACTGAGAAATTGAAAATCTTGTTGTTGGTTTTTTTCCCCCCTTTCTCTTTATATCTCGTTTTCCCTTTTCATTTTGGCGGACAGATAGGCATTCACACCGATTCATTAGGTGTGGGAGGTAGCTGTAAGCGCTGGAGTCTGGGTGAAGAAGTTCACTGGCCCGGGTGCTGACATGTTGATTTAGTGGTGGTAACACGACTGCACTTCCAAAGGTGCTGACTTGGACGAAAGCCAGGCCTCTTTCTCTCCCAGGGAGACATTAGAGGCCACGCTCTAATTTTGGGGCAGCGCTCTTCTCATGGATGCATAGGCCAGAAGGCCCAACACAACAAATACCCACACCTGCCTTTTCATGCCTAAATTTTGATTCAGCAAAATGTGAAGGTGTAGGATGATGATTTCTCAAAAGGACAGTTATTGCATTGATTCCTTTGTAATAAAAAAAAGAAACGAGATCATAACAATTCAATCGATCAGGTACGTGGAAGTAGGAATATTTTCATTTCTGCAGCTTTTCAGATCAAGTAAATTTTTGGGTTCATCCTGACCAAAAGGAATTAGAGTTGCCAAGTCTAGAGGAAAAAAAAAAAAACTAGAAAACTAGTTCATGCATTTCTTGAGACAGGATGTCTGTAATTTTCTTTATATCATGCATGTGGTGAAAGCTTTTCTATTGACTTGTATTGCGTTTGAGGACAAAAATTACTTCAAGGTTCCTTACAATAGAAATACCTTTAGGACATTCCTAAAGTCTGTGTAGTTTCATCTGGCTTCACATATATATATACTGTATATATACAGCTGGGTATCATCTGGGTCCCAAATGAGGATTTATATGGTGTTTCCTAAAAATACCGACTAAAGGGAGCATATCGGGTCAAAAGTAACCCCATGATTATTTTTTGTGCGTATGGAAGTTTGTCCACGTTTGTGCATGTTTCATATGTTCATTTGATTTGCATGGGTGGAAAACAAACGGCCCACGTATCAGACCAACATCCTGTGACCTCGCATATAGACCCAAAATCATCCCTACATGTGTATACATACGCACATAACTTCTCAGCTGGACACATCAGGGCGGCAGGCGCCCAGTCGGGCTGACGCTGCCCCGGCCAGGGCAGATAGGGTTACAGTGCAAACTGTTGTTGATTAGGGCTGTGCCTGCAGTCGGGGATCATCCCAAATTGAAAACACATAAGCTGCCAGGGTGAGGGTGAGGATTAGGACCACGCTGTCCGGGGCAAGGAGCAGCAGCAGACATAAAATGGCCGTCTCCCCCCCCCCTGGCTGCTTTCCACCGTGTATCCCCAGAGACAGGTGGCAATTATTGGCCAGGGCTGCTGGGAGTTCACAATAACAGGTTAAAGGAGCATGTATCCCCCTGACGCTGTGGTCCTCGCTGTCTGCATAGCCCCCCAGCCCGCTCGCCTGCCTCCACAGGGAGCTTCCTGTCTCCGAGCAGAACCTGCAGACGCGGGGACTCATCAAAGCAGAGTGGGTCTCTCCAGACTGATCTCCAAATTAGCAGTGTTTGGCTTTGGAGACTAATAGGCCTCATCTGAGATCAGTGGAATCCTCCGAACGCCTTCTGTTATTTTTACGTCCTGTATCTGATATAGTGAAGGTCATCTTAATTTACGAGCAGTGTGCCGATTTAATGCATATTTGCAGTCCTGCTGACTCCCGGACGTGACTATTGCCTACTCATGATTTTCGTTGCGTGCAGAGGGGACGCCGTTTGCAGCCACTGCCATAATAGAATTTAATAATATCAGCATGAAGTGTTAATGAATACCCACTCAGTGTGTCATAACCGGAGTGATAAAGCCATTTTCATGATATAGGGGGTCATTATAGAGGATGGGGAGTCGATATCAGAGAAAAGATCAGGTGCGCTCTGACCATTTGAACGTTAACCCCTTACACAGCCACATATTATTGCATAAACTGAGCCTTTTATATTCATTTTATGAAAATTGAATTCAGAAGCGATATTGTACGTAGACCAGCGACGCTGCACAGAAAGTATTTGTCTGAAGCGCACGTTGTTCCATAACTCAAATCAAAACTTTAATGCGGACTGTTCTGGTGTCATCAAAGAGCTGTCGTCACGGGGTCGTACGCGGTGTCTTCAGCGCCATTTGGAACCGACTTCTGAACACTAAACAGACGGAGCTAAAACCAGACCACACCTTGTTTGGTTTCGCTCCACATCCAAAGCAGACCGGCGTGTGTCAAAGTGCATTGGACCGTGACGCGGTAGATCTAGAAGGGACCGGCCGCACATGACTCACACAACACACACTTGTTCCTCTGATATGTGTTGCTAATGTGGTAGGCGACATGCTCAGTTAGGGGACTTAACGAGTTCCAAACACTGATTAAGACCCCTCCCCCTGGCTGGAGGATGTTTGGTAAGCATGATATTATACAAAAAGGCCCTAACCAGGACCAAAAGGCACTGTGAAGTTTGGATATCTCGTGTCCTGCTATTGTGCCATCAAATTTAAGAAAATAAAGTTTGAGACTTATTTGTACGTGCAAATTATCATGCATTGCCTCAGTCCGTGTGTTTCCACCTTTTTTAGGCACGGCACACATTTTCCCGGGGCCCACCACCAACCAAAAATGTGACCGCCGTCTCTCGGCTTGTTTATACTCATCCAGTGTGAAATTCTGGGCCCGTTCAGAAATGATTTGATGTAACTAATTGATATTTTGGGACCAATTAAGTGAAATGGGATAATTTCCCATGGCACACCTGATGATCTCTCAAGGCACACTAGTGTGCCAAGGCACAGTGGTTGAACATCACTGGCCTAGGTGATCAATCAGCTGATTGACACAGAGTCAGAGACTGTGTGTGTGTGTGTGTGTGTGTGTGTGTGTTTAAGGTGATAAGATTCAGGCTAATGTGAGAGGGTGGCTGAGGAGACACGGTAGGTCAGGGAGAAGGATAATCTGATGGTGGGAGATACACACTGTAGTCACAGATTACAGTGATGGGGTAGAGAGGGGTTAATATAACAATTAATACATTCAAATTAAAGATTTGTTCTCTATGTGTTTGGGAGAAATTCAAATAACCTCAGTGTACCTGATAAATGCGCCTACTTTGATTTATAGATGTTTGGTGTAGGTCCTAAACCAACTGGATAACACATTTTTCTATTACGCTTGATAACCATTTGTTGTACGTTTTTTATCCTGCGCCCGTGCGCATAAATTAGCTCTGGCCAACTCACAGCAAACTGAGACGGACCTGACCTCCCGCACCCTTCAGACTCGCACATCACACCTCGACACATAAACCACTCTCTACCTCCAACAGTGACAAAGAGGAGCCACCTCCGCGCCACGTTCCATTTCCGTACCCCATCGATAGAAAACATAAAAATGTCTGTGAGAAATACTCCCGGCAGAAGAGTTTTTTTTTTTTTTTTTTTTTTTTTTTTTTTTTAGTTTTTTTTTTTTTTTTTTTTTTTTTTTTTTTTTTTTATTGCTCTCTATTCCGGCTTAATTATGACGCTCGTGTTTGTGTTTTACACACCGGAGATGATTTCAACTTTCTCCCTTGGCCGTAAAGATAATTTGGGAGGTGGAGAGGAGAAAAAAAATATAAGGTTTTCTATTCTTGGCTCCTGATGTAAATGCCTTCTGTGTGTGCGTGTGTGTGTGTGGGGGGGGGGGGTTATCTCTTCCATTCATCTCCTGTTACTCACAGACAATAGGATGTGTACTTTTGTAGAAAGGGGGATATTTACCTCACTGTTTGAGGACAACAGCCCCCCAGGAATAGCCGGCCTTTAAATATCCCATTTGTATGCACTTGTGTTATCAGGACCGTTTTCGTCATCGGGGCACAGGACCGACTCGTTGCAAACGGCTTCCGCAGAGCCATTAAAATACACAGGCTGGAAGTAGAATGATCAGCTGTGGGGTCATTATCACCTGGTATGCATGGCCAGGGTCAGAGACCCCCCCCCCACACACACACACACACTCAAAATCCACACAAACACATTACACCACCATTATGTTAACCTGGAAATAAACCCGTTTAGGCAGCTGCCTATAAGCAGAGACTGACCTCCGAAGGGGGGAAAAAGGCCATTTGTCACGAGTCAAAAGCCATTTTCTCTCTTTTGCTATGTACACACTTCCCTCTGTGTCCAACACAGAGACTTTTATTCCTCTCTGCGTCTCACCCCAATCACTCTCGGAGCCCTCTGTCTTCCAAGGTTCCAGAGAAATGACTCGACTAAAGCCAATGTTTGGCCGGGCTTCAGCGGCCCTACCTTGTGGCCTGATGTATGGATGCTTAAAACAAAGAGGTCTTTGTGGGGAGACCTCGGAGACACAGAGTTCACCCACAGGTAGAGGCTTACGCTGTCTAAATCACTGCTGGGGCGTTTGTTTAAAAAAAAAAAAGGGAAAAAGAAAAAAGGGCCTGTGCGGCGCGTAGAATGAAATGAGGGAGTTTTCTTTCAAGTCCGGCATAGATTCGTCTTGATTTTTATTGATAATTCGTCATGTCGCGTAATGTGTTTTGGCAGAAGTAGTCGGCCCCCGTCTTTTTGCCGAAGCTTTTTCTCACCGAACGTGGCAGATCAAATTAACCTTGATCTGTGTGTTGGGTAGAGATGTTGAAGTTTTGAGTTTTTGAGGTTTTTTCTGGTGGGAGGGGGGGGGGGGGGGGTGCCGCCTGCCCCCCGGCGC
>JAFBJU010000279.1:200894-227525 GCA_016785305.1 Colistium nudipinnis | reverse complement strand
GGGGGGGGGGGGGCGTGCCGTCTGACCTCCGGCGACCTCAGACTTCTCCGAAAATGAGAAGGGCATTAAAAAAAACATGAGGAAAGCAAGTTTTTTTGCACATTCTTTGCAGGTTACAGTTTGCACTTTCAGCACTAGTAGTTTTTTTTTTTTTTTTTTTTTCCTAACTACGTTCTCACCCAGTATGCTTTAGCTGGGCATCTGAGACGCAGCGCTTTCGTTCGGTTCTCAGTTCTGCGTACGGCTCTTCTCCCTTTGCTCGTTTGCAGGCAGACACTAATGACACTCCCTCTTCTCCATTCAGGGCTTCTTTTTTTTTTTTGTTTCCGAGTGCCTCGCTCTCATTAAGCGGTGGTAGCGCGCTGCTTGGCACCTACTACAAATGCGACCACCAACCCGCTCATTAACACGAGCGAGAGCCTAGCTGGCAGCCGCAGTCCGCGCCCGGCCCTCGTCAAGTGGCCCCCTCGCTAAAATTAACTGCGCTTTACGAACAATTTCGTCCCGTAGTTAGGTGTTTATTGGAAGATGGCCGACTCTGACTTCGAGGTGGTGCGTGTAATAAGCACATGCCAGGATAAGACGAGCCAATTCCACACAATAAACTTGGTTGGCCCGCAAATTCAAACTGGACCACTGGTTCACTTCTTCAGGTGTTAGAAAAAAACAGACTTCAGAGGGACTCTATAGGGGCGTATGGTACCATCATACTGTCGATTGTTTATTTATTTGAATGCTTTTCCCATTACCTGATGCCGTTTTGAACTTTTTTCTGCAGAACCTCATACCATAGGCTCAGTCGTTGGCCCCCTAACGTTTCCCTACCCCCTCAGCTTTTTCTTTTTCTTCTCACAGTCTGAGATTTTTCTACCTCAGGGTCTCCGTTGTATTGACTCGTATTAATTCTGAATGGAATTCAAAGTCCATTTATTTTCTTTTGGGAATAGAATGGCCTTGGCGACATGGCTCCCCTGTGTTTATAATTTCGCTTGTTTCAATTTGTGCTCGTCCTCCCCCCGACAGACCCTGAACATGATGTATCGCGCGCGGCTGCCTTATCTGTTGATGTACAGTTTTAACCTTTCCAGAAGGTTGCCTCTCTCCACTCTCTTCTCTTCCCCCCCGTTTCTGCCTCACCTTTCCATCCGGAGCAAAGGGAATACATACAGCGCGCCAGCTGAATAAAAGAAGAGCGTAACCCCTTTTTTCTAAAGTCATCTAATGTAAATGTTTAGGTTTTGTTTCCATAACATTACCATATTAAGAGTTGGGGGCGGTGGGGGGGGGGGGGGGGGAAGGTGTGGGGGGGGGGGGGGGGGGGGGGGGGGGGGGGGCTCGTGCAGCAGTGGACCATGGAAACGCTACGAGTTAGGTTGAGCTATGTGTGTGACATTGCGGTGAACTTGCGCCGTGCATCTGTGGGCTTTCTCCAGGGCTGTTAGCTTTGGCCTGTTTGCTCATAGATACAGCGCCGTAAATCACACTCTGTAAAACGCAGAATGCGCGGATGGGGTGCAGAAGCATGTACTGCTGCAAGGGCCCCGTGGAGGGAGGGGCGTGTGCATGTGTAGTCACTTTTTTTTTTTTTTTTTTTTTTTCTCCCCGCATGTGTCTCCATACACGTACTGTATGTAAAACATGCACCGCCTCAAGGCCTAGTCAACGGAGTACAGTACATGTGTACACATAGGCCCGCCATGTCACGACAGCTGATTTTTGCACGCGCTTATAGAATTTTATGCGGTTGCAATACCTTGTCGGAGTTGGAAGATTACCCATCGGAGGTATTTAGAAGAATCTCATAAATTACAATCACTCTAAAGATTCCTGTTACTATAATTAAAATTACACCATAGGGCGTTGGAGTCTTTTAATACCAAATGACTGATCGCAGGTTCAGGGATTTTATGCACTTCACCTTGGAGCTGAACTTCTGCTGCTCTCCGTGGCCCTTCAGCCGGCTTCCTGTCCAGGTCTCCGGAGGCCCCCGCCGTATTGTTAACTGTCTGAGGATAGAGTGTCTGGGGCTGGAGCTCTGTCAGCCCCCTGAATCTGCTCCTGCACGTGGTAGCCGAGGTGCTCGCCACTCAGAGTTCAACTGTGACATGTCTTTATGCATGGCAGCTAATGTTCAAAGAATGGGAATGATCTATATGAGGCAGAGAGGGGCCACCGGTTTCTCTTTGGGGCATCATAAATAGCTTTGACAAAAAAGATGATGTTTGCCCTTTGTGAGGAGAAATAGGGAAATGTCATTGCACATAACTTGAACTACAGTTGCTTCACTGTCCATGCGACACGGTGGCAGCCAACCAACAACTAAAATGTTAATATTTTTCATTTGAATTTGAAGATATTTTTCCAAATAAGGCAGAGTTGTGAATGAACCAGCTGGACACTGTTGGACTGGACACCATTAACCGGCAGGCGCGGCGTGTCTGAGTCTCCGACTTTGTGTTGAACTCTGCGTGCTCTGCTATGTGCCGAGGGCTCCCGATGACAGGATTCCGGAGGCCTTGGTGTAGAGCTTTGTTATTTCACAGATTATTGTTATTTCACTGCCATGGTAATGTGATCGAGTGTGTATCGCCCTGTCAGAAAGATCTTCATCTCCCCAGAGGCTTTGTTTCCCCCCCGCTGTCTCTTATACACACTCCCGTTTGATTTGCCACACGTTTCCTGGACGGTGATCAAAGTGAAATACCTGAGCGACCTTATCTCTCGTAGATCAAACTCATCGGTGTCCCATCGTTCTGTCTCTTCACTAACTCATCGTCTTTTTCTTTTCTGCTTCCCCCCCCCCCCCCCCCCCCCCCCCCCCCCCCCCCCCCCCCCCATGTATGGCAAACCCAAAGTCAACAGCTGTAAGCATTTTGCAGATCTGACTACGAGCACGACTGCATATCGCTCATCGATGGGGACTTCAGAACCCCCCCTGAGGTGATGTTTTAACAAAAACGCGGCTTCTGGCCTTTTGTTTTGCACCACAGGTTCGGCCCAGGCCTTGTGATATACTGGTACGGTTTTATTGGCGAGCTGGACTGCCAGAGAGACAGAGGGATCCTGCTCAAGGACTGCTTCCCCACAGACATTTCCACCCTGTGCCATGCCCCCCAGCAGGAGCAGCTGCCTGCAGAGCCAGAATAAGTCATTTCCAAATATGTTTAGATAGCAGGATGAACGGAAAGGAAAGAAAAGAGGATGACGAGCGGACGGGGGTGGCGAGATACGAGGGCGTAGACCAAGTTGCAGAAGCAATTGGGTTTGTCCTGCGGTGTGAACCTGCAAAAGAAAAAAACCTGCCCTGACCTCCACCTGACCCTCTGTCTCTCCCTTTCTTCCTCTCTTCCAATGCCCCACAGCGCACCACATGTAGCACCCTGTATATCTGACAGCGCAGGCTCACATTCGTACCTGTGTGTGAGACACTCTCTTGGGAGATCTTTTCCTGGCCACGGCCGGCTGCTTGCCCCCGGTTGGCCCCCTGGCCAAAAGCAGGACATATGGCCCTTCCTTATCACACCCAAAGCCCTGGCCTTTGTCACTCCTTCCTCCTCCGCTCCGTGGGCAGATAAGCGAGGTGCGGTCCACGCGGTGGACGCCTGTCTCTCACCTGCGTCACTCGCTGCCCTCTCGCTCCCTCTCCAGTGGAGTAAACAGGATCATTTGTGATTAAAGCCGACCTCACTCTGACCCTTTCCACTTGGCATTATGGAGTCCGTTGAGGGTTGAAGCAAGCAGCAAAATATTACCAAATAATGATGCGCCTATTGTTTTTTTTTTTCTTATTTTGTGTGAATTATTATTTTGTGTGAATTATTATATAAGTAAGTGTATGTATATTAATAGATGAATTACAAATCTTAACATTTTGCTGCAATTCTCCTTGGCTTGTTTGCATGGCGTTGAGTCATGTTTCAAATATTTCAACTTAAAATATAAGTCTGCTCTCCATATTGAAACAACGGTCAAAATCAAACCGAAACACGTAAATGCCTCACAAGTCAAAATTATTCATCTATTAGAAATGATCGATTGGGTGCACTGGAATACATATACATATGCCCATAGAAATGTTTATGTATTTCTTGTCTGTTCTACGCTGCCGTTTTGTACGTTTATTTTTTAATAAACACGTTTTGCTCAAATATTTTGAATATATCCTCCATGAATGTCAGCAGCATAAACTTCATTTACTCGTTTATACGTTTCTGTAAGTTAAGCCATGTGTCTACAGGTACGCCGAAACACCCGATTTCCATTTAAAGGTGAGTGGCCATCCAGCGGTTGTCTGTTGCACATCTTTACAACCCCAGTACCTTTTATGAGCAGATACTAATGGAAGAAACACAGCTGGGCTAGAGGAACCAGAAGTGAACATAAAGTTGAGTGATGCTTTTAGAAGGCAGATATGCACTGCCTATAGGGGGTCTCTATCCCCTCCTCTTCTTTATTGCACACAAAACGATAAGAGGAGAGAAAGTGAAAGGGCAAGGAGACTGCCACCACTTCGCAGAATGTTTTTTTGTAATAATCGCTTACACATATTGTGCCTTTTTAACTGTTGCCGTGTTGAGACGGAGTAAAGCAGATGTTGTGTTTGTTTCCTAGTATTACAGAGGCTTCGTAGCTCACCGTCTGCCCTCGCCTACTGTCCCGCAGAGGCATGAAACGAAAGCAGTCCTCGGGTCCAAGACATTGTAAGATGTGAGTAGTAGTGTCGCTTTTGCGTTGTTTTCGATTTGCTGTCACCATAACCAGACCGGAGCAACTCCCGTTGCTGAAGAGAAAGAGAACCTCCCCCATATAGAATTAAAAATAAGCACTTCTATGTTTGTTCTGCACAGTCATGCGCCGCTCACACAGTTGGAGAGATATGGTATGCGGGGGTTAAATACCACCAAAGTGTTGCTTGATTTGTTACCCTTAAACCTCTAACCCTCAGCCGGCTGCCATCAAGGCCTCGATCCCCCCGCGAGGAGGCCAGCGGGTCACCGCTGGGTCGCCAGGCGACCGTTGGCTTCCTCTGCGAGGCCCCCACCCCCCTGCTCCATGTGGTACAAAACAACTGTCCCCATGTGTCCAGTTAAACAGGCCCTATTGCCTGGCCGTGGAATGCTTAGACATCACTTTATGGCTCCTGTTGGACGCAAAAACACAGCTATTTTACCCGGGCAGGGAAAATTCTCTGTTGAATAAGAAAAATGGAAAACAGCAGATTCAGTTCCTCTCAAGTTTCGAGCCTTCCTGCCATTGTTTTCTAAGATGGCTGTCGCACAGACGAGGAGCCGGGGTCAACTCCTATAAATTAGGTTCTGCACACAATGCAAACTAAATACAGCTTTTTTTTTTTTTAAACCTTCTTCAAAGGCTGGTGCAGACATTGCCGTCAGCTGACCAGATTTCCATGATGCGAGTGCAATAATAGGGGAAAAAAAAAACCACACTTCCGTCTGATGATTTTTAACAGCCAGATGTCTGTATTTTGTTTTCCTTGCCCTTGTGTCGCACCTCTTTTTAGAATCATTGTTCTTGTCACAACAATGGGGCACTCAAGTGCTCTCCAAATAAGGCCAGTTCGGAGGGGTTGCTTCCTGCGGGCCAGGAACAACAGAGTTCTGGCGAAATGCGATCCTCCGGAGACGTCCCCGAAAAGAATGAGACTCGACGTGCAGTATTGGCATTTATTGAAGACTTTTTTTTTTTTTTACCTATGATAGTATTTGCAGAGGATCAATTTAGTGTGAAGGAGAAAAGAGTGAAAGCCTATTATTAATCACGTCTCTCTCTTGGCTCTGTCACAGAGAAGCAACATGCAAAACGATTTATTTACACATTTTGTTCTCTATTGTAATATTCGTTACAATTCTGAAATCCGGGACTCCCATGTGTCAGATTTGTCTGATGCAGTTCACAGCATCCACTCTGTCTGGCCTGGGCCCGCAGGCTATTGGAAGTCCACTATTCACTCAGATGTACATCTTGGCCCAATCTCCTCCGGATCCTGCTGTTTTATGTCTCTTCAGCCAAGCTACTAGATAGACCACTGAGACGCAGAGAATAAGAAAGGAGGACCAAGCCGGAGAAAGAGTGAAGGGTGGGTTCTATCCCTCCAGCAGACCACCAAACGGACTTCCTCCGTGCTCCTGTGTTATTTATGTGGAGAGGGCTCTGGCCTGTTTCTGCCCCAGGCAGCACAGCGCTTTTAGTAGGGATCCTCTCAGCCTCCCAGAGCCGGCAAGACATCACAGAGTGGAAATAAATAAAAGTTCCTGTGAAAGAGCCAGAGCAGCCAGTTTAAAAAAATAATAATAATGATTATTATATATATATATATATATAGACACACACACACACACACACACACACACACACACACACACACACACACACACACACACACACACACACACACACACACACACACACACACACTGGGCTTGTTTATCAGCTCTGTGGAAGAAAAATAAAGCGGCCTCTGTGCTCTAAGCCGAGGCAGATACAAAGAGATTTCATTTTTTATTTTTAGGAAAGCGCTGCCTGCTTATCAGAGGCTGTTATTTAAAAACAACAATGGATCATGAGAAAAATGGTCTGGGGGATTTTAAATGGCAGAGCACTGGCTTTTTGATTGACAGGCTAGAGGGCAGATGGTATGTTTGAGTGAAACTATGACACAATAATATACTTGTAAGGCTAGTCTGGTTTAGCTGCGTATGATTCATTGCAGGACAAACACAGACACGGCTGCTCGGGATGACAAAGAAAACAAATCACAGCTCTGAATACCCCGTAAAAAAAATATATATATACTGTATATATATATATAGTCACTCCCAACACTCTCGTGACATGAGATCACATGGATCCAGGCCCCTGTGAAAGTGGAAGCCTTCATATCTTAGATGGTTTCCTCTGTTAATAATGGTATACCTCTTAATGGAAAGGAGGTGGGGGGTTGGGGGGAGAAAAAAAAAAAGTGGGTGTAGAGGTGTTGACTAGGCTTCTTGCTAACTGAGCTATTCAATTTAGAGCCAAGCTCTCATTTGCAAAAACGGTAGCGCTGACTTTGTAACCCACACCTTTAAATAAATCCAGGAAGCATATTTGGAGTTCCCTCCAGGGAGACCTGATACGCCATGTGTCTGTGGCCATCTTTGGGGCCGGTGAGTTTAGCCAAGATGACATTCATCAGCCATATTTTACAGTGGCTATTTTGCTTGTCAGATTTCATTTGCCCCCCCCCCCCCCCCGTCGTTTTATTTCCCCCCCCCCCCCCCCCGTTCTTTTAACATATATTGTGGTGGGTAGAAAGGACGCGAGGAATACCGCGGCGGAGCATGGGGACATAGGGGTGCGGGGGGTGGAGAGGGAGAGAGTGCGTTTCTGGTTGGAACCACGGGGGTGACAGCCTGCTCCAGTATCGGGCCATCGGAAAGGTCAGCCCCCCCCCCCCCCCAGAGTGACATTCGGACTGTGACAGGAGCGACCCAGAAATTGTCGTCTCCTGTTCCCAGCGAGGGGTCCGGGGGAGGCCTGCTAACATCTACAGGTACAGGTGCAGGCCAGGGAAGGGCGGAGGAGAGGTGGCAGTTGGACGTATGAGCGCCATTGACATTCAGAGAGAGTAGAAAAATACAGCTGTGGAGGTCGTCAGGGAAAAAAAAAAAAAAAAAAAAGAGGTTAGTTGTGAGACTTTGTTTTGACTCAGACAAAACAAAGCCTGACTCACCCCATCTCTCGTCCTCTATCTGTGAGCATGACGGCCTGATGAGAGCTGCTGCAAGCTTGTTATTATGAAATAAGTGCACTTAGGAGGAGGCGTGGCTCCTGTGCTCGGGCGGCGGTGGCCATGGAAACGAAACGAAGCCGCTATGGGATGCGCGGGCCGCATGCCTTTGATTGGTTGCTGTGACCAAAGCTCCAGTTGATAACAGTGGATCCAGCTCGCTCGAAATCAGCCTTGCATTTGTCAAAACAAGCCTCGTGCGCATGTATCATTCCACGGCGATTCCTGGCTTGAAATCCAAAACACACAGTTGTGACGACTCCCCCCACCCTGCCATCATGTACAGATTTTGGAAAACTTTGAAAGGGCAGATGGGATTGCTTATTTTTGTTATATTGCTGCCACTGGCAACATAATATTTGTGTGTGGGGAAATGGTGAAGGGCACGCATGTAAGATGTAAGCAGCCGTTTGCATGAGTTGTGAGAAGGAAGAAGAGAGGAAGTGGTCGACTGAGCGTAACTGCTTAATTTTTTTTTTTTTTTGCTTTACGAGTATTTTGTTGGGCCCTCACTGTGCTGAGCAATTAACTGTTTGGCTGAAAGCATGGTGTCAGCTCCAGTGCTCCTCAGCAGGAGCAGCGTGAGCCGTTTATCACTTTTACAACTCATTTTCACCCCCAAAACACTCCACTCCGGGGGCTGGATACATCCTCGCTCCTGCCATGTCCTTGAGTTCTTGGTGACAGGTAAATATACATCCCCATCCGAACACATGTCCCACACCGTCTATATTTGACGTATGGGAGGTCAGCCTGGAAGGGATCGATGTTGCAGTTTGTTTTTTAGAAGCCTGATGATGTCATGTTGCAGTGTACTGTGGGTTATGAGCGCGTGAACCTGTTGCTGCAAGAAAGCAACAGTCACTGCAGATATATATATAATTTTTTTTTATTTTTTTATTTTTTTTTTTACATACGCTCTGAGTAAAAACGTCAAACCGACCGAAGCTTGAGCACTCTCCACTGTAACTCCTGACGGCATCCCTCAGGGATCGTCACCGGGTCACACAAGAAGGGAAGAGTGAATGGAGCGATGTGATGTTGTCATTCAAATGCAATGGATCACTTGAACTCCATTGCCCTGTTGTAATGACCCTGTGTAAAGACCTGTAATGTGGTTTTCCCCGTTGGGTTCGAGGGGAAACCCTACGCCGGGCCATTCAGGTGCGCAATAAAGTGCTTTTCACTTTCTGAGGACTTCCTGTCTCCAGTGGCGTTCCCCATTAACTCGTCACAGACAGACAAGGGCCTTTTCTATTGGCCCAGGCGCTCCTTATCGCAGCGGTTGTTCCCCCCAGGTACGGCGCTACCTGCGCCACAGATAAGATAGGGAGCCGGCTGCCTGTCATTATTGGCAGATGAAGGCTGTCTGGATATTGACAACAGTTTACACTCCTTGTTGAGAAACAAACTTGGACTTGTGAGACACTTGCACACAGGGCTTCTACTGTCTGGAGGAGATAGAGAATAAATAAAAAAACCCAGGTTCCCTGTGGTCACGCACCCAAATAGCCTAACGTCACAGCTTGCACTCCTCCTCATCCTCCACCACCTCCTCCTGCTCCTGCTCCTCTTCACTTGGTTACTATTTATTCACACCAGCTGTAGTGACACAAGCCTTTGCTTTTCATCACTGCAGCTTCGGATTGCTAACAGGGCCATGCTGTAGTTTTCGCCTGACTCTCTCACATACTGAAAGCTGGTGGAAACACTTGCACATCCCAAATAGCATATTATTATATTATCATTAAATTACATTATGTTTGCTATGCCATTAACAGCAGAAAAGTTAAAAGGTGTCAAACACCCAAAAATCTTACTGTTCGATTTGTTGTTGCTGTGGAAACGTTTTCCTGAAAAACAGCGTGGATGCGTTTACATTCTTTCACACGGTGGGTTTTGTAACGTAAACCGAGCACAGGGTCACGTCAGCAATTTTCCATTGTTACGCATCTTGAACGTTTCATCCAGAGTAGTTCTTATCCATTTGATGTCACTACGTTGTATCCAGAGCCAAAAAAATGCCTTTAAAAATGAATTATCGATTATCATTGTTTTAAAAATAAAATCCAAGGTTGCGCTCTTGGGGTCAAAGAGACTCTGAAATGCCTTTTTTAAATGGATATAATTACAACTGTGTCACCCGTGTCGTGTTCTTAATTTTGTTGCTATTTTCATTAAATCGACTTAAATATATTCCACTACCTGTTTGTTTGAATTTTAGTCAAACGGATTTTTTTCCCTTCAATTATTGCTGTACTTTTTTTTTTATATAGAATTATCATAACAGAGCAATATTACCAATCGGCCTATGGATTCCACATTTTGTGAAAACAATAGCACAATAAAAATATAAACCTAACCATAATAAACTTTACTTGAGCATAATCTTTATTATTTGTGTGATGGTTGCTTGCAGTTGTTTATTTGCAATTCAATTATTATTTTTCTTGAAGATTATTATTAGTATTCTATAATTAATCCACGACAAGGTGGTCCACCTCTGTCTCTCCTTGTTATTTCCTCCAGAGGAAACGCTAGTCTGTAACTCCATCCTTCTGACACCAGCCTTTTTTTCTTCTTTATCTGGAATAGGCCTCTGTGTCATTCTACTGTTTGGAAAAATAAGGAGAGGTTTTAACTGCCATCCGAGACGATAATGGTTACCGATTCTATACTTTCAGTAATAATCTTCAAGTGGGCCGTGATTAATGATGTCAGTGTGAGCTAGGTCCTTCAGGCCCCTGGCTGGATGACTTCAGCCCTGCTCTCCTACCTCTCTCTTCGTCTCTCTCTCTCTCTCTCTCTCTCTCTGCTGTAAACACACACTCGTGGTGCACGGCTCTCACAGACATGTTGCGGTCGCATATTATGAATTGCTCATTTCTCTCTCCCTGTCACACACGCACACTCAGAAAGGGGAGCCGGGCAACAAGTCCCCAGGTGCAAAGCATAATATTGACCCCACAATCCATCTCTATTGATTTTACCATCAGCGTGGCCGCCTAATACATGCATAAGGAGCGTTCTACCTGTGAGTAAATATGAGATGAGGGTCTTTGGAGGTCACAGTTACTGCAGCAGGTCAGGCTCTTATCATCTTAGTGGATGAAACAGGCTGGGAGGGGGGAAAAGGGAGGGAGCTCTGTGTGACCGATATCTGAGGCTAAAACAAACAAAGGGTGCACGTTCGGAGACGAGAGCTGATCAGTTTACTTTATATTTGTGGCAGAAATGTGAATGAAAAGCTTTTCAAAAACATTTACTCTGGCCTCCAGAAGGGGTCGCCATCCTGTAATATCCCCGCACCCAAGGGTGTGCTGGGGAGGGTGCACCCTCTCTCTCTCTCTCTCTCTCTCTCTCTCTTTCCCTGAGAGCCATTGAATGTCGATATTATATCGGAGTCATACATTAATTGAGCCGAAACTGTGCCTATAGATATGCGCGCATTAATCAATAACCTGGAGACATTTTACATTTTGGAGAAAAAAAACTCTCCCTGCCTCTCTTCCTTCCTCAGTCCTCTCCTGTTATTTACAGTTCTTGTGAAATGTCTCACTTTGCTGCCCTTGGCTACCCGCAAGATATTTCTAACCCTTTTTTTTTTTTTTTTTCCTTCCAAGATCTCAAAATAACCGAGTGAAATTAAGAATAAATAAAAAATAAATCAGAAGGACAGCGAGCCATAAATTAGGGGGAATCGATGCTCTCGCCGCTCACTGTTAGGACTTCCGCCTCATAATGGAATAATGCTAGATTTATTTGTGAATCTTATGGGCTCTCCAGCCATAAACCGAGATTATTTCACTGGAAAAACCGGTCAAATGTTGACAACCTCGGGGGCCAGTAGAACACAGCGCAGCGGAAGGCCTTGGGCTTCCCTAATTAAATCTTAACTGATTGAAATAAAGGTTTCACTACCTCAAGGCTTGACTAAGCTTCGGCTATTTCCCTTTTTATTGCGCTTTATTTATTCTGCACTCACGCCCCCCCCCCCTCCTCCTCCTCCTCCTTCTGCCTCTCCAGCAACTTCACAACTGGCCACCGTAATTTTCGGGTTTCTGCTAATTCCAAACCCCTGTAGCTATGTTATTCCACTAATTATAATTTTTACATCATTAAGATTTATTTTTGTGGTGTGTGTGTGTGTGTGTGTGTGAGAACGGGGAGGGGGGGGGATGACGGGGTGACGGGGTGGGCTGTCACTCATTTTTAAGAAGACAAGCACCGCTGAAGTGTGAAAAAAATCGCCTCTAATTCAAGTCGTGGCGTCCAAGCGAAGAAGGATCCTGAATATCACCCATCTACTTTGCGTTTTATATTTTCCCCCTGAAACCAAACACTCGTTTTCTCCCCTGCGTCCGAAATGTTGACTAACAATGCACATTTGCGCCATTTTATTTTATTTTAATGATTATTATTTGTTGAGCAGGCCTTACGCAATGTATGCACATTTAGCTAATATTGCAAAAATGCCAAGGCATCATATTTTGAGACAAAATCTTTTTTTTTTTTTTTTATCAAAATGCCATGGAAATAAATGTGCGTTTGTGAAAGGGCAGTGAAGAGCCATCGGTGGCTCCATGTGTAGGTGAGAGCTTCTCCCTCCATTGTGTGAGGACGTAGACTATCATAAATGATAAACAGATAATGGAGCTGTCTCCTGCAGACACGTTCATCAGCGGTAAATGGGAGCTGGCGCGCGGCACCACCGAGAATTAAGGCGAAAGAGTTTGCAACATTCCTGCAGGGGATACGTTGTTGACAATTAAAAAACAGAGAGAGAGAGAGAAAGGGGGAGGAGGGGGGGTGAGAAGGAGGTCCAACATCCACCATACTGCCTGTCTTAGTGCATTATTTTGTGAATGATTATTATTGTTTTTTAATCTTGTCTTTTAGTCTTCTCTCTTCATGGTTGGTTTTATTTTTGGACTCTGCATCAGGTGCTGCAGCTATTTGCGCGCCGTCCCCCCCGTCCCCCGATGTTTTGCATGATGCATTGCACATTCACTGGAAAAAGACTATTTGTATCTAAAATCACACCTTCTCCAGCTGCATTGTGGTCTTGTGTGACCCACTGTTTAACTTTTGATAATTATGGCAGGAGATCACGCGAGAAAACAGTCAATGCGTGACTCCATGTGTGTTCTATTTATCTGATTGTGTGCAAAGCTGGTGTTTATAGAACATTTTCCCCGTGCGATGCGTTTGGTTGGAGAAAAAAATAAACTGGGGCATTCTTCACTTCAAATACACAACAGTGGGGGAGAAAGAATAAAAGAAAGAAATATACCACAATCCTGCAGAAACGGGGAGAAAATTCCGACATGAAATCTGTGACCCGATGAAGTTTTCCCTATCACTCCATTATCTTTGCGGAGGCTAGATTTCACAGTTTGGCCTCTGCCTTTTACTTAAAAAGAAGAGAGGAAGAAAAAAAAAAACAGCAGCCAGAAAGCCTTTTCGGTGGTGCTATAATAAACCATTTTCCCCGGGCTTTATTGATCAGTCACTCTGAGCTAATGTAATTATCCTCATCAATAGGGGGACTGCAGGGAGAATCATTATGCGGTTGACATTGATAAATGATCAGCCAAATGCGGCCCTTTTCTCCCAGGGACCCCCGCCTCTGACCCGCTCCCACTGCAGGCCTACATAACGTAGTCATAGAAACACCTTATGGCAAGAGGAGAGAGGAAAAAAAACTGCTGAAATGTTTAAAAAAGAAAGGAGGCCAACGCGCACGCACGCACGCACACAGGCCCAAACACACACACACAAAAAAAACTAAAAACTGTCCCCCAGAGCGAGCCATTTTGGGGAGAGCCAGCTGCAACGCGAAGGACACTCATTCCCCGCGTGCGCGTCCATTTTTATGACCACTGTCCAAATCAGCATTTTGCAAGTAACACAAAAAAGAGGCCAACAAAACTTTGAAGTGTGATTTAGTTTTTGTTCGTCACCTTGTGTAGATGCACTCCTTTATCTAAGAAATGCATTTTTGCACCACACTCTTCTCAGACCTTACGCGGCACTCTTAGCAGAGGCTCTGTCGAGCAAACACACAAAATAAAAAAGAGAAAGAGAGAAGAAAAGCCAATAACGTGAGCCTGTGGCCTCCGCAGCGCGCGCACACGCACGTAGACGTGTATAGTGAAAGTGTTTTTTTGTTGTGTGTGTGTGTGTGTGTAGGGGGGGGGGGGTTGTGTGCGCGTGTGACTTTTAATATTGTTGCACGGGCGGAGCGGGTGAGTGTGTGTAGCAGAGGAGCGGGCTGCATTGTGCAGCAGTGCAGAGGGAATATATTCCTTATTTTATTCCTGCAGCAGCAGCCCGGACTGGCTTTGACAGGGAGGAGATGAAGGGGAGGAGTTGTTTAGCTCGGCTGGATCATCCATCATCCCTGTCACACCAAATCGGCAAAAGGAAAGCAGCAGAGGCAATCTACCTTCTGTCTCATCGGGGGAGGAGAGGGGGGAGGAGGGGGGAGAGGAGAGGAGCAGGGGGGGAGGGGGAAAAAAAAAGAAAAGAAAAGAAAGAAAGAAAGAAAAAAAAACTATTAATATTAAAATCCTCTCCATCCACAGTAATCCTCACGTTTTCTCCCTTTTTCATCTGATAATCTCCGCACAAAACGGAGGACTTCTTCCTTCCGTTTTATCCACAGAATAATGGAGCTCTAGGAAAAAGAAAAAAACAACAAGGACTTTAACGTTTTAAATAGTTAAGAGAAGATAATGCATCATTAACCAGAGCCTTGTGTAAAAACCAATACAACGCTAGACACGTTTCTTTTTTTTTCTCTCCCTGTACCTGCTAAGGCCTTATACTCCCTGTGTATAAATAACATGTTACACAAAAATGATCGGTGCAGGTATTATTGTGAGCAGGAATTCAGTCAAACAAGGAGCGTAACATTTAAAGCAAAGTCAAGCTAACTGAGAAATGAAATGGTCTTTTTCGAACAAACTGTTTATATTAGATGTTGTTAATTTTTTAAATAACGCTTTTTACGCGGGGAATTATGTTATTAAATTGTAAATATTCGGTGTGTTACAATTGTTGAAATCACATCAAAAACTTGTTGGGATTTCCATCATTTGTTGTTTGTTTTTTGTTTGTTTTAAACATAAACAAAAAAAGGACATCCGTTAAATAAATCAACAGGCAATATTTGCCGGTAAACAAAACTGTATTTGCAATAAAGAAAATATTGAATTTATATTTTAAAATGTGGCCTGTTGAAACAATCAAGATTAATGAATAAAAATATATATTAGTTCACATTTAGTGTTATCATTGTTTTTAAATGTTATCATAAAAAAAATCCCAAACATTTATTGCTCTAAAAAAAGAACTCAGATCAGGCAAAATCAGAATAAGGATTATATTTTGAATAATTATAAAAGAAAATCCCACCCAGTACTACAAACCATAAAATCCAATTGAATTTCCTAATTATTATCATATATTTTTAAAGCCTTCTTTGCAGTTAGTGGTTGGTTGCCTATTTTTCATGCACAGAATAGAGTCCGTTTTAAACAGTGTTCCACGTACACAATTCAAAATAAAAGAGCCCAAAAGAAAGGTAAATTCATGGCGGTGAGTCCAACAAAGCAGAAGCCTAAACTTCTGTGCGAAGGGCAGGAAATATTTCAGCTGGAGTGATGTTGTCATTTCTGGTTTAAGGCTATGACTTGGATGGCCGCGGGCGAACACAGGCAAAGAGATGGAGAAAAGGGAGAGGAGATAGCCTATCAAAGCCCATGTGGGGAGCCCTGGGCGGCAGTACCGAGTGATGCCGACAGGCGACGCTGTAAAACGGCAGAAACAGGCAGAGCCGTGCATGCGGAGAGGGACAGCTGCTGTATGGTTCTCACTACAGGAGACGGACAGTCCACTGGGGACTGGTTCTGTCTCTATTGTTTGGTGGACAGGGATAGAGTGATGGGTGAATCTGTGTAAACTCCCTATTATTTATTGTTACTATTTCCATATGAAGATTATAGTGCATTTTGGTTAGAGGCAGAAATCTAAAATAATATTTATTCCCCATTTTATTCTTTCAAATAGCAAATTGTAAACGGGGGCATTAAAAAGTAAAATTAACAAGGGAAGAAATATTCCTCCGAAAATGTCATTTTTATTCTTATTACTCAGCCACTTTTGTCCCTCATGTTTAAGACCCGAAGGCCACAGGCCACCTTTTATTTTATTTATCTCCACTTCGGTACTCATAGTTTATCTGTTGGTCTAAAACTAATATGAGCTGGCGGTAAAACAAAAAAAAATCGTGCCGTGTAATTTGCCCCCTTCATTCACATTTTGTTGTTTATTATTTGGTGGAGATATTTGTGTGCTTAGACAAATTGCCACGGAAAGATATATTTCAACAGTAATTTGTCACTGTCATTTTATGAGGTTGCTCTATAACCAAATTGGGCCATTTCCTGATAGAGGGCTGGAAAAATAGAGAACATAATTGATCACCTTTGATTATTTGGGGGGAAAAAAATTATACATTTAAATAATTGTTGACAGGCAACACCCTGCAAAAGGCAAATTGTATAATTATAATAATAACCCTGAATAATGAACCAATGAATTGTATTAGTCATCAAATTAGAACAGACTGTAACACAGTTAATCACACAAAAATCTAACAAAAATCAAAAATGAAATATTTATTACAGCATTTGTGACTGAACACCTTTTAAACATTACGTCACAGTCCTCATACAAGTATTTAATGTATTTTTGACAAAGCTTAAGGGAGACGGCATCTTATCATCTAGTGAGGAACACGTGCTGAAAAAGGAAGGAATTCATGGACATACAATATCAATGCCACAGCAGATCTGAAACTAGCAAAAACATTCTTTTTCAATTGAGGTAAACACATAGAATATCTAACATGAAACAATTAATAGACTGAACTCTGTACGAAGTTTGTTACAATATTCTCTCAGCTTTTTTCCCCCCCCAAAAGCATTGAGTTCATAATTTAAGTTTTTTTTTTCTTTTCTGTTTTTTTTTTTTAAAGTTTTAGGTTTTTTGGTGCATCAACCATCAAATGCTTCTCCAGTGCCACAGAATCAACGTTTGTGTCAGTATTGTCCTTATGGCAAGAGTGTTGATCCGCAGATGAAGAAGCTCCGTAGGATGTTGCTTTTCCACTATTAAGCCTCCTTCAGTTGGCTCTTACCAATGAGAGTCCAGGGTACAAAAAAATAAAATAATATTAAAATAAAAATGTATAAAACCAACACAATCCAGTGCTTGGGCAATTCAAACAAAGAACCTTTTTTTTTTTCCTTTAAACCTACAGGGCAACATTCATTCATGAACCAAAAAAAAAAAAAAAAAAGAGAGAAAGAGAGACAGAGGGGCATGACAAATGTTCAAACTGAATCTTCTGGAGAGATCCGGTGTCATTTAGCAGCCTTTTCCCATCATGCCCTGTTCTTATGGGGGACAGGACCTGATTGCCCTCTGTGGTCTGGAGCCTTTTTGAGATGTTCCATCTTCTTATTGTTTTTTATTTATTTCTTTTTTTTTTTTTTTCCTTTTATAGTGCTGTGCTGCGAGACAGTTTCTCCTCCAGGAAGGAGCACACACAGTGTGAGAGAGAAAAGGTTAACCTTTAATTCTAAAACTAGCTCAGGAAACATAAACCATGTGATCAACAAAAAATGCACAAGTTTTAACTTATTTACCTATACTTTTTTTTATACTACAGTAGTTATAACTCTTGGAGTCTTTCTGTCGTTTCTTTTTTTTAAAACCTTCCGGAGTGATTTTGTTTTAGAAGCGCTTGAGCGCGTCACATGAAAGCGTACTGAACATGTGTATGATGTTGTGTGAGTGAGTGTGCGAAAAGTGTGTGTTTGTGTCTTTCTCGAATGCGCGCATCTGTCCATTCGTTTGCACACGTGTACGTCAGAACATCCTCTGTTGATCTCAACCAAAAGCCCAAGACTTTACAAAGTGTTCTTGTCAGCTTGGTCCTCCGTTTGGATGAAAGTAACAAAATTGACAAGTTAAAAAAAAAAAAATGAAAAAAAAGAATTATCACAGCTCATCTGGAATTCTGTTGCTTTAGTGTCAAATTCTGGTCAAAAGGGTTCGGTTTTTTTTTTTATTCTTAAAAATAGTCTCAAAATAGGATTTGTTGTGAGCTGCTGCTTTCTTTTCTTTTTTTTATGACTGTTTTCTCGTCGTAGCTGCTGTTGTCGTGGTAGCAAAGTTCCCTTATACTATTGGGCATGGATGTCCAGGCCTTGTCCTCCAGTACTGGGGTCGATGGGAGTAAGCAAAGGGGGTCTCTGTGCAGGCATGGTCATTCCCGGGTGCGACGGGGGTCCTCCGTGCATCAGCATGGCGTGGTGGTCGGGGTGGTGATGAGGGTGGTGGGCGTGGGCGTGACGATCGGGCAGGTACGCGTGGATGGGGGGTCCGTGTCGGAACTGGGAGGGGTGAAAGGTCATCGGATGAGGGTTGGTGTAATTGGGTCGGGCCATGCTCATGCCCACAGGACCGCTCTGAGGTACGTACTCCGCTGGCATGCCTGGCAGACCTGAGACGCAGAGAGAAAGAGAGAGAGAGAGAGAGAGAGAGAGAGAGAGAGAGAGAGTTATTACGCAGTCGATAACATAATTTTCTCAGTGCAGCTCCGACATGCCCCCTTTCCATTAACAGCCCTTAATTCAATTTAAACACAACTTCCACAACAAAGACCTGAGCGGATTTTATGACACTGCCTCTGTGACTACGGCGCGTTCACCCCTCCACAAGTAAAGGGAGACATTATTGCACCGGGCTATTTCGGGCTATGGTGAGTGGTTTACTATGCCCAATGGCGTTGTGGTCAGGTCTCAGGTTGGAAAATGATCCTCAGCCATCCACAGACACTGAAGTCCTGGAGGATGTGAGGGGAAACCAAGCAGCCGTATTGATGTGGAGAACTGCTTTTACAAATGGAACAGTTCATTCCCCAGCCGCCTTAAGTGACAAACCGAACAGGCCCTCTCTCTCTCTCTCTCTTTCTCTCTCTCTCTCTCTCTCTCTCGGGGATGCGCCGCTGTGAACATATTTGATTTGGATTTTTTTTTTTTTTCCTTTTTTTTTTTTTAAAGAAGTTCTTAAATAATTTAGCACCCAGTTAGCTTTATCACCGAGGCAGCAGGCATTAAAAGGCTGCTTCCACCCCTGAATGAAAGCAATCTCAAGCAAATCAAAGGACCGCCCTTGATGCATGGTGTGTTTGTGGGTTTTGGAGCTTAAGCGGGGAAGAAGGGCAGGAACACAGCGCTAAGACACGGTCCCAAAGATGAAAGGGTTGTGAAAGGGAAAGGAGGTGGTGTATGTTGATGTCCCTTAAGATGGAGTCCACTTCGTGTGTGCAGAGGCCTCAGCATGCTGGCATCTCTCACACTGTGACAGGACCCAGGACTCAGAGCTGGCTCAGCGGTGCCACTGTTTGACTTTTCACGCGGCTGTTTGTTGTAATCAGAAAGGAGGAAAAGTAAAGCGATGGGGAGGGGGGGGGGGGGGGGGGGGGGGGGGGGGGGGGGGGGGGGGGGGGGGGGGCTGCCGGAGCCTGGGACTGGAGTATGGGAACATGGCTGGTGCAGAGGCCTGGACCTTGGGGAGAGACAAGTGAGAGCAGGGGGTCCCGCTGGAGCCAGGGGGCCTGGGTCTGGGATTGGGTCTGGGCCGGCCTGCTTTGTAATGTGAACCCCTGGGGGATTAGAAGCTGTAATAGGAGGGGAGGGGTCGCCGCAAGGTCACTAGGCATGCTCACTCTCTGCATTCCTCCACCTTGGTACACTGCAATTAAGAAATTACACAGGAGGGCCCCGGTGAGGGGAAAGGGGAAAAGGAAGAGGAGGAGGAGGAGGAGGAGGGTGGAGAGGAGAGAGTAGAAAAAGGAGACAGCAAAGGCCAAGATTAATGACCGGTCCCGTCGGTTGAAAGCTGTGTCATTTTCGTAGACTCCCTTTTTTTTTTCCATGTCAGTTCATTTGAAATGCACATGTTTGTCGGAGCAGGTCTCTTAAAAGCTCACTACTGGGGTCATAAAACAAATAAATCATCGGGTGAGGGGGTGTCGAGGTATGATGGGAGCCGTCACCTCCGTCTAACCTGGAGCCGCTCCTGTTAAAAGGGCCCAGCAGATGTTTTCGACACTGTAAGCTGCTAATCTCCACTCTTGTAAGCTGCAGTCATTCTGTTAAGTAGATCTGAGACCACCAGCCCCCCCCCCCCCCCCCCCCCCCCCCCCCCCCCCCCCCCCCCCCAAGTAGATCTGAGACCACCAGCCCCCCCCCCCACTGCCCCCCCCACACGTGCACCCTGCATCCCCCCCAACCTTTATTAACAAGAGTGGTAAAACCATCTGAAGACAATAAGTGAGGACAGACCAGGCCCCTCTCCATCTCTGCGTGCATGCCTCCCTGTGCACCGCTGTTATGGCACAGCGGCCCTGCTCAGTGGCTGGCCATAATTAAGTACCAAATACGCCATATTGTGTGGCTGTGTAATCAAATCAAGAGAGGATAATATTCCTCTGTATTAAGCTATTAATGTAATTGGTCATGAAGCATAAAGTATGTTACGTAATTAAATAGCCTCAAAATGATATAGCCCTAAATTAAGAATTAGCCAACCTGAGCAAATGTTGTCTCTGTGTGGCTGTTTTAGGGAACATTGCTTCCTGATTTCTCTTTTTTTTTTTCTCTCTCTCTCTCTCTCTCTCCCCCATGCTGCCATTAGCAAAGACAGGAGGGGACGAGAGAAAATGAGTGAGAGACAGAGGGGAAACAGAGGTAGAGAGAGAGAGAGAGAGAGAGAGAAGGAGAGAGAGGGAAGCGAGGACCAGAGGGGGTGAAATGATCTCTGTCGGCAGAATTGCCGCTGTGACCCTTTGGAAAATCCAGTCCCCATTTACATATAAAGGGTTCTTTTAATCAAGGTAAGTGTTATTATATTGTGCCTCATTGGGCAAGGGAGTTTAGGTGTTAAATAAAATCTCCTCTGCCCTGCTGCCTTTGGGATGTGATATGTCTTGATTTTTCAAATGTCAGCACTGTGGCACTAGCGGGAGGCGGAATGGCCAGCTTAATCAGACTGTCGCCATTTAGCTGGATAGGGGATTGTGTGTGTGTGTGTGCGCGTGCGCGTGCGCGTGTGCGCGTGCGCGTGTCAGAGACCCATTGACACAGAGGAACTGTATCCGAGTGTGTGAAAGAGCTGCCCTCCTTTCAGATGCAGCCATGCCTGCGTGTACAACCTTATACATTTATCTCCGTGTTCTTGTCTGCGAGTCTCAGGTCAGGATAGTAGTTGCTTGCCCCCCCCCCCTCCGGCCCCCCCTTAAATCGTCTCCCTCCTGTAAAAAATAATCAAAACACACAGCCCCACCGTCTCATTCCTCCCTTTACACAGCTCAAACCAAACCCCCGGTGAAGGATCGGCCATGTCACCCACGGCCCGTATATCTCGCTCAGGACCGTAATGTACTGCGGTGTTCCCGTCTTTGCATATAAGATAATTTGGGCATCAATCCTTCCCTGGACAGATTTATGTCACTCGGAGGACAGTTTCACTTCTCCTTCTTTATCGCTTCACTGGAGCCTGCTTAATTTCTCCCCGTCAGCCCCTTCCCCAGGAGATGTTATTTTTTCCCTAAATGTCCAACATTTGCATTCGCTGTCCAAGATGGCGAGAGTGATGGCGCTGTTGTGATAAATAAATGGGCGCATGCCATGCCAGGTTGTTGTCTTTGCTCTCCCTTCTTGTGTTGCCGTTCCCGTTGTCTGGCGCCACAAGTTGGTCCCTCTCTGTCCCAGGACGGCGTCCCCCCCCCCCCCCCCCCCCCCCCGGGGGCCCCCCCTGGCCCCGGGCGGCGCCCCCCCCCCCCCCCCCATTTTTTCCCCAAGCGTTCAATTCATCCTTGGCGACTGCCCCCTTCTCCCCCTTAAAGCATCTCGCTCAAATAGCCCTGCATGCTGGCTCATAATTGTTGATGCTGGGGAGTAGGGGCTCTGAAGCTGGCTGCCAGGGAAATGATGGCCAGGGAAAGAATGGGGTATAGTGATGATGAAGTGGAAGGGAATTGTGGAGTGGACAAAAAAGAAAAAAAATCCCAAATGACCCAAAGTGTAAAATAAAAAAAGGAAAAAGAGCCCAGTACTTACTTCCCCCTTTTTCTTTGCGTTTTGCTTTACAAGATGGAGGTTACATGTAGTGCCATTGCCCATCCATGCCCATATTCATCCCCATTCCACTCATAGGCCCTGGAAAGAAGAGATAAACGCCAGAGAGGGGTCAGCAGGAGTTTGAAAATCACAGACGGAGGTCAGACGGAGACCCGCGTAACAGAGAGCATGGCGGTTGGTTAGTGTTAGGTGGGGAAAGAGGAAAATGTGCACAGGAGGCATAATGTGTATGAAAGTGTGCATGGCATCCCAAAGATTATTATTATTTTTTTAATGATCGCACAAGAGGGATTGTTTTTCCCCTCATGTGTTAGATTAGAAGAAAAAAAAAAACAAGCAGCACAAGCAGCAGACAGGCTGGGAGGACCTTTAAAGAGAGAAGTGCAATTGTGGCTGTGAAGTGGCACATGTTAGTATTAGGTTTAGGATTTGCCTGACTCGAGGTCCCGCTCTGGGTTGAGTTGGCTAAATGTTATTCTACAAACGAGTGGATCAGTGTTGGATCGCGGAGGGGGTGGAAACAGGGGGGGCGGGGGGGTCTGGTGACGACGGTGCGGGGGAGAGGGGTGTTCCCAACTTACCGGCTGGTCGGATCCCCATGTGCTGCTGGCCGTCCAGCACGAAGCTGCCCATTGGCTGGCCCTCGGGACTGTACGCGGCTCCTTGGCTCACTGAAGGATCAAGAAGAAAACCTGATTGTAGTCAAAACGTGGACATGAAAAAGGGGGAGGGAGGGAGGGAGGGGAAGGAGAAGGAGAAGAAGAAGAAGAAGAAGAGAAAAACACACCAGACAATCAGCAATTGTCCCAGCTCCAGCCCAAACATACTGTAAGACATTGTGCTCATGTTTGTGGACCGCGGTGACTGACGTGTGGCATGCGGACACCCATACAGTTGGTCCACGCGCATGCATGCAAGCACAAGCGCACCCACACACACACACACAGACACACACGCACACGCGCACCCACACAGCCGGTGTCTTTCAAAAACCGCACTCACAGGAGATACATTGTTCTCTAAACGGGAGAAGAAAGCATGCGGTTTGACAGGGTGAGCGGATTTTCTGCCAAGGCACGCGCGCAACACCCTAGTGTCGTGTAGAGCACACGGCGTAAACAGGTCTACACTCAAACAGATGATATACATACACGCACGCCACGCGGGGGATAATCCGGCGGACTGCTAAATCATTGGACGAAACGCGAAGCGCTTCAATTGATGATGTCATCGGATGGAAGCTAAAGTAGCATTTTCTCTGCTGTGTCTTGTTTGAGTTTACACTACGCTCCAGTGAACTAATGCTCTTCAGGAGACTGTGGAAAACGCACTGGATTCTGGGACTGTAACGCTATTGGATAATCCTTCATTCGTATATAGATTAAGGGGGGCGCTGTTAGTCATGCTGTTTTGGGGGGAGATTGTTGACTGGCAACGTATGGGGTTGCATGCCGTCAAATGTCTCTGTGACTCGCGGGAAGCGTTTCCCACGTTGGCGAGTGCACGGCCGTTTTGAACGGTGGCTGGCGCTTGTTTGAACAATATTCACCCCCGGTGTGCGAGGATGTTTTTTTTTTTTTTTTTTTTTCCTCCAGATGGGAATTTGCCAATCAACCAAAACCGCTTTTTCCCTCCCTGAGACAAATTACTCGGCTTCTTTGTGGTAATGCCACAGTCAGTGCAGCTTAAGGGGGACCGAATCATTCCAGGGGATCACGGAGCGGAAGGTCTACGACTCCCTATGTGCTTTTTGTAATCTGAACATAATAGGTGCGGGAAATAAATTTGCCATCAATGAGCAGTGTATGGCTTTCAGTGATCTGTTTTTAATATCATGGAAATCTCTCCCTGCACTGGCTTTTAATCAGAGCTTCAGATCCTTCCTCCTCAGGGCAGTTTTCATGGCCGATAATACTCCATACTGTTCAACTGAACATTTGAGTAGCTATGTAGCACTCTCGACGTATGAAATGTTCTGAATGACTACTTCCGCACAGAAAGACCTGAGGGGGGGACCCCCCCCCTCACCACCACCGCCGCCACCCCTGTAACCCTTAAAAAATATTCAAAAATAAACGCCGAGGCCTAAAAATGCTATGCTCCCCGTGCTCCTCCTGTGTCCAATTAGTGATTCACAGATAGAGCCCTAATATACGTCTCTCTCTCCACTTAGGCTGGGAAATCTCCAATTAAAGTCCGTCGGTAAACGGACTGCACCCCAGCCGAACACATCTCGTTGAGAAAAAAAGGGGGAGGAAGAATCAGGAAGAGGGAGAACAGAGAGGAAGAGAAGGAGCACCGTACTCTACTGTACGTTGGCTGGGTTTTTTTTTTTTTCTTTTCTTTTTTTTTTTACCTGCTCGATTTGACTGGTCAATCATAGGCTGTACTATTCTTCTCCTGGCATTAATGAACCTGTAAAGAGAGAGAGAGAGAGAGAGAGAGAGAGAAACAAACGTTAAATCACCGCTGCGTTCACACCCGGAGAGATTCATCACGAGCGACCACAAAGACAAAACCAGTTTTGCATGACTTGATGGCGACATTAGCCGCCGAGGTCCTTGAGAGGGGCGCTCGCAGCAAAACAGCAACAAACAAAAGGGCAATTGTGCGCTGACTTGGGAACCCAGTGAGGGATACTTTTAATGTTCCTTATGATCTATTCCCCCCTCTTTTAATAAAGCTTTTGATTACGTTTGGTTGCTATGGGCACCGGGGAGACATTCCTCAAGTATTAAGTGCAGCTCGGGCACAGAAGAACCCTCATCATCGTGGCACCCCCCCACACCCCACCCCACTCTCCCCCTCTGTGTTTAATAGTTGCTCCCGTGGTCAGTTGCACACCGGCTTTTCGCATCGCGTACAGTATCCTGTCTCTGGTTCCTTCTCCAAAACAATGTTATTTCTGGAGGTAAATCGCCCGTTGGAATTTCAACGCAATGTTTCGAGTTAGAAGTGTGCACGCCACCAATGGTTCCTTTCATTGCTCCCCATCACTCTGCAACCCCCCCCCCCCCCCCACCCTTCCGTCCCCCCCCGCCCCCTGCCCCCCCCCCCCCCCCCATCGCACACACACACACCTTCACCATTCCCCTCTGTGGGACCCCCACTCTGGCTGCATTGTAGGGGGTTCTGCTCCCCTTCCAGCTGTCTAGAAATGAGGACCAGGCATGGGCCACTGCATGCTTTCACAAGGTATTGTTATGTCAGCGAGCCCATCAATTAGGCTGTCTGAAGTTTTATCACCGCCACAGCAGCGAATAAGTGCAGCTCCACAAAGCCTCCCCTGCCGTCCTCGCTCCCGTGGCCTTTCCAGTGTGGAGCCAGAGGTCATTTGGAGGTGACTGCCAGCCAGGGGCGACCTTTTTAACTTTGGAACGGGATGTCTTGGGCTGTGTCAAATCCAAGCTGGACACTCGGGTCAGGGAAACGCTCCACCTTTCCCTCTCTCTCTCTCTCTCTCTGCCTCCTCCTCCCCCCCCCCCCCCCCCCCCCCCCCCCCCCCCCGTTTTCCCTGGCTGTCTTTCTCTGATTCACGTTCACGTACTAAAAACTGAACGTGGACTTAGAACTGCAGGTACCGCCATGTGGTTGATATTAAAGAGGGGTTTCAAATCACGCTGCAGCTGTCCGGCATGGAGCCCTTTGCCGGTTCCAAAAAAGCAGAAGAGAGAAAGAGAGAGAGAGAGAGAGAGAGAGAGAGGAGAAAAAAGGCCCCACCGCCCTTTCTAAAGTACAAGCCACGGCACCATCAGTATGGCTCAAGAACTGGTCATTAGGAGGAAGGGAGAGCTGGAACCAATTTGGGCTCCTAATCCCCCATGAAGGCCTGATACCTGCCCTTACTTTCTCCAATGAACTTAAACGCCTGTAATCTGCCCGGCTCAAAGTGACATGGTTAAACGTACGAAATGCACGGTTGGGGAAAAGGGAGACATGGTGCTCATTTGCCAGGGGGCATCCAGAGTGCAGCTACGCAGGGGTGCCGCGGGCCCCCGAGAGAAAAAAGATGAAACGCGTCCATGTGAGGATACGAGAGAATGGAGGAGGGAGGGGGGGTGAGGTGTGCGAATGACACATTTGGACTTGGAGGATTATAATGCGTTCATTTTTTTTTTTATCATTAAATGTTGAGGTTTTAATAGCTGTGACAGTGTTTTTGACAGAGTCGAGCGGACAGAGCGGCCTTCGACAGGTACGCTGTCAGAAAATACCCGCAGTGCTCGCGAGACAAAGACTACCAGCATCAAAACCAGCTGAGCAAGTAAACAGTGAGACATTCCTCCTATCACAGCCCCCCCCCCCCCTCCCCATTTTATTTTGCTCACTGCAAGGCCTGCCAAAATATATGTCCTGCTCTTTGCCTTCCGAGACACACCAAGGGGCTCAAAATCACAACCATGTGCATTCTTACCTATTCTGGGACATGACCATAAACACATAATGTTTGGAATATTCTTCCCAGGTGTTAAATTTGCCCTTATAGTTTCCAGCGACTACAAAGCTAAGGCGCTCTGTCAGGTTGAACGATCAAAGTGCCGTTCTCAGACGACCCCTTTTCTTTTTTTTTTCTCTCCAAATGTTGCTTTTCCACACCGGGTTTTTTTTTTTTTTTTTTTTTTT